>JBBPKI010001249.1:0-13740 GCA_038089155.1 Nevesoporus exiguus
CCCCTTCCCGGGGCCCTCTGACTTCTTCCTCCTCCTTCTCTATTTCTGTTTCCGTCTCTGTATCTACATTTCAGTTTTTTCTCCATCTCACTATAGTATTTTACTCTGAAACCTCCAGTACACTCCATGTACAACTCCAGCCCTTCTTCAGGGTCCTCTGTCCTCTGTCCTTCTGGCACCATCTGGTGCCCTCCACTCTCTGGCCCTCTCTGAGCACCTCCAACTCCATTCCAGGGCTTTCTCTCCATTTTCTATTTCTCTGCATCCATTTTTTCCTCTGTACTTTCTGACTTTGATTCAGTCTTAGTTTCAGTCTCTCTGTTTATCTTTTCCTCCAACTCTGTTTCTTCTCTCCACTTTCATCCTTCAGTGTCCAGCCACCACTGCATGTCCTCCACTGCCACTCCGCACACTCTGCCATCTCTGGCATCCAATCCCCTCTGCTGATGCACCTCTGCACTCTCTGAATCCACCTTGCACACCACCCACACCCATCCTCCATTAGGAGTCGTGCCAAAGGCATGCCTTGACCCCTTTCACACTAAGGCTTGGAGCCTTTTTCAGAGATAGCATATCATTGGTAGCAGGACTTTGAGTCTCCCAGTTGGTCTGGACACCTTCATCATACTCTGCATGGCATCATTCTTGGACTTGGCCTAGTAAGCACCTCCATCATTCCCTCTGTCAGTGTATCCTCTCCAAAGAAGCTTGACCACTTCCCCAGATTGGCTCTGCACTGAATCCCTGCTTACTGTATGCCTTGAGGGCTCAGCCTTAAATGGGAGGCACTGTCATATTCATGACATCCCATCCATCTCCACCTCCTCTGGCCCCATCTCCAGCCACCTCTGTCACCCTCAGTCCATCTCCACTTCCTCCATACTTGGAGCTCCACTACTCCACTTTGGACCAAGGCTGCACTTGCACAAGGACTCAGCTATCTTTGGACCTGGATATCTTCCATACATTCTGTTTGTACATCTCTTTGCTTCCTCCATCCCTTCTTGGTCCCTTATGGATCCTTGATATTATCTCACTCATTCCCTGACATCCTTGATATCCCTGTTTACCTTCTAGTATAAAACCTCTATATCTCTGTCATGTAACCTTAGTATGAATATTGACTAAGTCACCTCTCCTGATCCTCATTGTAATCCCCTCCTCCTCCGGTCAGAACTTAGCTCCTCTGAAATACGAGGACATGGACCTGTTCAAGGGTGTGACACATAAGTTCTGCACCAATGTCCTTTCTATATAACTCTGCTCTGACTTCCTCCACTCCAGACTTTGGTCCAACTCCAAGACAAACTTCATCTACCACCCCATCAGCACCTCTGGACCTCTGATCAGACTTGAGTCCAGAGAGTCTGGACTTAACAGAAAGGATCTGAGCCTTAGCATGAGGGAGGTTAAGAGGTGCCTTTGGGCATGCACCAAAATGAAGAGCAGGAGTGAATATGTGTGAAGCATGGATGGGGATGTGGATGGTGCAGGGGAGTGCAAATAGAGGTGCCAGAGATAGTGGAGTGTGTGGAGGTGGCAGTGGAGGAGTGTGGAGGGGGTGCTGGAATGCTGGAGGGATGAAGGAGGAAAATAGAAGGAAAACTGAAATGGAGGAACAAGAAGACAGAGCAGAAATAGAGAGAATGGAGAAGTTCAAAGTGCCTTGGAGGAGGCCAGAGATGACAGAAGTATACATAGTGTACTGGAGATGAGTGGATGAGAGGACAAAGGACTGAGGGGTAAGTAGTACAATGCTGAAACTTGGCAGAAGAAGAAATGATAAGAATGTACAGAGACAAACAGAGAAGAGAAGATGAAAACAGAGTAAAAAGGGATAAAGAGCTCTGGAAATTGCTCTGGAGTTAACAAATAGGAGCAGAGATGTACTGCAAGGGTACTGGAGGTGAATGGAGATGTATGGCAAGCATATCAGAGGTTTCAGAGAAGAAGGAAATAAATGCAGAATGAAGGAGGGATAAATGGATAAGAGAGGTAAGTGTTATATCCATGCCCAACCATCCATCTCCACCTCCTCCAGCCCCTTCTCTGATCATCTCTGGTCACCTCTGTCTCCCTCTGTTGGCAACCTAGACCTATTAAGGCTTCAGTCACACTACTAGACTTGCTATAGAGCTCAAGAGGAAGATCTGGGGAAATCAACCAGGACTTGACTGAAGTCTGGTCGTTGATTGTATTGGTCTTATATAGTGTCTAGCTACAGGTTTAGGGCAGGTATGGAGTAGCTGACTAAGTACTACGTTATTAGTGATGTCATGGTCTAGAATAGTGGTAATTAAGAAAGCATGTTAGATAAGAGTCTAGAACAAGTGGAGATTAATGAAGCGAGTGTGATGAAAGTGAAAGGGAATGATCTAGATTTGATCATGTGATAGTTCCCACAGTCATGTGCAAGTGATCATGTGACTTGATAAGATAAGATAAGGAGAAATTGTAACATTACCCCCCTCCTATGAATCGCATTCCAGGCGATTGAAGGGAACCTGGGAGGGCTCCGTCACATTAACATAAGAAGAGAAAAGAGAATCAAAGTCCATTTGGACCATTCTGAGCTTCCGGGGTGCCGCCAGGTTGGAAAGGTAAAAGTCATTGATCACCTCTTTGGCATTAGTGAGATGGCTCTGAGGTTCCCATGTGCAGTCTTCCTTGTCATAGCCCTTCCAGTATACCAGGAATTCCAAAGAGCATCCTTTGAGGCATGAATTGACTATATAGTTGACCTCAAATTCTGGCATTCCTTCTTGTGCACCCACAACGGGTCCTGGGGCAACGACAGGTTGGTTTTTGAGACGTTCCTTGTAAGGCTTTACCCTTGAAACGTTTACTGTGGGGTGAATTTGCAGGGTGGAAGGTAGTTTGAGTGTGACAGCATTTGGGCCTGTGAATGATAGGATTTCATAAGGGCCAATCCATTGCTCTGTGAGCTTCTTGGAGGCCTGATTTAGTTTGATGTTCTCAGTTGACAGCCAGACTTTGTCCCTGACTACCATATCTGGAACCTTGGTGTGGTGCTTATCCGCTTGCTTTTTCATTGATTGTTGAGCTTTTTCAAGTGATGCTTTAGCTTGCTCGAGCATATTGGAAAAGTCCTGTGCAAATGCTGAGGACAATTCATTCTTGGTAATTGTGGGTTCAATACCCATTCTTGGTTTGTAAGTTTTTGTTACTTCGAACGGAGTTTTCTTGGTGGAAGAGTGAGAGTGTTGGTGATTGTTGTATGAAAATTGTGCCAACGGGAGCCACTCCGCCCACTTTTCTTGTTTCTCAGCGGTAAACAGCCTGAGATACTACTGAAGGTCTCTATTGACCCTTTCTGTCTGTCCATCAGTTTGAGGATGGAAGGCTGTGGACATATTGAGGTCTATTTTGAGCATTTTGCCCAAATCCTTCATTACTTGGGAAGCAAATTGTGGTCCTCGATCTGAAATTATGGACCTGGGGAGACCATGGTGCTTCCAAACATGGTCTCTATATAGCTTGGCTGTACCCAAGGCTGTGATTGTCTTGTTGGTGGGGATGAATTCCACCTCTTTTGAAAATTGGTCTACTACAACTAATACAGAGTCATAGGTGTTGGAAAGGGGTAGATCAGTGATGAAGTCCATGGATATGTCTTTCCATGGACCTTCTGGGACTGGATTCGGGATTAATTCTCCTTTAGGTGCCTTATTTTCTAGCTTCATTCTTGCGCATCTGTCACAGTGTGAGCAATAGTCTTTGACTTGGGCTCGAAGGCCATTTCACTGAAAGTATCGCTCAATAATTTGCCAGGTTTTCTCAGCACTGCCATGTCCAGCTATTGAAGAATCATGGTATAGGGTGATGATATCTTGGTGCAAAGCTTCCTTGTTTGGGACGAAGATTCTATCACCAAGATATAGAATTCCGTCATTATTAAGAAGGTTGGGTTTTTTGTCACCCTTCCATTCTTCTTGGGCTTCCACTATTCTTTCAAGGAGTTTTCTTTCTTCTCCTTCAATTGTATAGGCATGTTTTGATTGTGCCCTTACTCTGTATTTAGGGATCATTTGGAGACCTTTATTGTCTTCGTCAATTCCTTGTGCATGATCTTCTCGTCAAGAGAGAGCATCAGCTTTACCCATCTGTGATCCAGGTTTATTGACTAAGATGTAGTTGAACCTAGATAGCCATTGTGACCATTGAGCTTGTCCTCGGTTCAAATCTTGTTTGGTCATAAAGTATTTAAGGTTTGCGTGATCTGTCCAAACCTTGAATTCATCTGCCCCCTCAAGGTAATGCTGCCACTGTTCTAGTGCCAGTATGATGGCGAGCATTTCCTTGTCTGCTATTGGGTAATTCCTCTGCTCGGGGGTCATTGATGCAGAGGAGAAGGCAACAGGGTGCCATTTTTCTTCTTGTTTGATTAAAAGGACCGTGCCAGTTGCAAAGTCCAAAGTGTCAGTTTCCAAGTGGAACTCGCTATCATTATCAGGGTAGGTGAGTATAGGTGCTGTGGTAAAGGCTTCTTTGAGCTGATCAAAAGCTCCTTGTTCCTGGGGTCCCCACTGCCAGGGTTGATCTTTTTTGGTAAAGTCATTCAGGGGACGTGAGACTTGGGAGAAGTCTTGAATGAACCTTCTGTAGTAGTTGGCGAGCCCCAAGAAGCTGCACACTCCTTTGACGTTTTTGGGTGTGGGCCATTCAAGGATGGCTTCCACCTTTCCCTTTTCCATCTTAATTCCTTCGGTGTTTACTACCATTCCGAGGAATTCGACTTCCTTTTGCTTGAAAAAGCATTTTTCTGGTTTGAGGAATAAGTCATGTTCCTTTAACCGCTTCAAGACTTCTTGAACGATTTTGTTGTGTTCCTGTTCATTGTCAGTCTTGGTGAAAATCATTGTGTCGTCAATGTAGACTATGACGACACTGTCCATGTCAGCAAAGATTTCATTCATCATTTGCTGAAACGTGGCAGGGGCATTGCATTGTCCGAAGAACATTACTAATGGCTCATAAGCTCCGGAACGAGAAACAAATGCTGCCTTCCATTCGTCTCCTTTTATTCTTATATTGTTATAGCCCCATCAAAGATCTAGCTTAGTGAAGAGCTTTGCCCCTTGGAGCTTATCCACTAGTTGGCTTATAAGTGGTAAGGGATAGTTGTTTTTGACTGTCCATTCATTTAGGTATTGGTAGTCTTGGACTAGTTGTTTCTTTCCATCTTTCTTTGGGATAAAGAAGACAGGGCTTGTTTGTGGAGAGCATGAGGGTCTAATATACCCTTTCTTAGTTTGTTCTTCCATGAAGGACTTCAGCTCTTCCATTTCATCCTTACTCATGGGGAATATTTTTGCCTTTTTTGGTTGAAAGCCAGGCTTCAGCTTTATCTCATGATCCCAAGGTTTTCTTAAAGGTAGTCATTCTGACTCCTTTTTGCTGAATACATCTAGGAAGTGGTGGTATTCTTTGGGAACCATTTCTTCAAGAGTTGGTTCCTTCTTTTTGGGTACTTCAAGATTTTTGATGAACCAATGCACGGTTGAGGCATGCTTGAGTTCTTCTTCTTCTTCTTTTGCCAAATTTGATCCTCGGTCCAACAACATGTAGCAGGACCTTGGACACCTTGCCATTTTTACTTCCCCTTTGGTCCAGTCTATGGTTGGGTTGTGCTTTGCCAACCATGTATACCCTAGGATCATTGGGTTTTTACCTAGGTTGGTAGCTTCCGTGACTAGGCATTTGCGATGACCTTGATAGTCTAAAATTATCTCTGCTTGATGCGTGACGGCTCCTGCAGAGTTCTTTGTTCCATCTACATTAAAGACAGGTATTTCTCTTTCCATCTTTTGCAGTGGAAGTTTTACTTCTTTGGCCCATTTCTTATCTATGAAAATTCCATTTGTGCCACTATCCAAGAGGGCCTTGCACTAATGCTTCTTGTGCTTGGTAGTGGGATGTGTGACTGAGATATCCATAAGGATCTTGTGTTGCATCTTGGTGTTGCATAAGAGGATTCGTTCTGGGAAACCATTCTCATAAATATTTTTTTCTTTTTCTTTGACTGAATTAAGCCTGCATTCCTGTGCAGCAAGCTTCTTTTGTGGAGGCCCAGTCTCGGTTGTAGGTAGGTGTACCCTATAAATAGAGCCTTTTCCTGCCTTCTTCATCTCTGTATCATGAAGGTCAAAGAAATATGCCTTCATTTGTTCGAAGTCTATTCCTTTTATGGCCTTCACTTCTTTGGGTTCTTCCTCCTTCTTTTCTTCTTCCTTCTTCATTTCTCTTATTTGTGGCCTTCGTTGAGGCCCTTGTGCTCTTTTTCAGCAATTGAATTTATGTCCTCCTCTGAGGAACTTGCACTCTCTGCATTCCTTTTTGGGGTTAGGACAGTCCCTAGCGACATGTCCTTCTTTGTTGCAGTTATAGCACTTGGAGTGGCGTTGCCACAGAGCTCCGATGTCCATTGGTTGTCCTCTCCCTCCATAGGTCTGGGCTTGTCCTTCCTGAGAGGTATTGTTGGAAGGCCTTTGTAAAACCTTCTCCATCTTTCTTAACTTGAAAGATTCAAGTCGTGCTCCTACTTCCTTGGCCTTTTCTACATAGTCTTGGATGCAGGCCTCTCTGTCTCCATTCTCATATATTTTCCTGGCGAGATTTTCTTCCAGGGCCTTTTTGAACAACTGTACTCCTTGTGGGTCAGGCTTGGCTGGTACTCCTCCTGTATCGTAATAGTAGCCTAGCAAGCGTGTGGTGAAAGACTGAGCTGACTCTCCTTCCATTTGTCGGCACCATTCTAATTTGTTCCTTGCTTCATCTTCTTCATTTATCGATTTGAAACGAGAAGTGAGAAGCTTTCCTAACGTTTCTTGTGTTGGCCAGTTGTCGATCTTCATGAAGTGCCGAAGCTGCTGTCTGGCCTATTGTGCAGCCCCGTACTTATCCTTTTCTCCAGTTTTTACTCCAATCCTTGTTAGGGTGGTGATAGTAATTTGATCATTTGTAATAAACAATTCTGGATTTTCTTTGATGTATAGAGCCATGCCCATTTGCCATGACTCAAAATTGTCTTTATTGCCATCGAACTTTCCCGGATCTGGTACCATTTCTACTTTTTTAGATACCTTTATCTCCATATTGTCCACTCTCTGCTTTCCCTTTTCTCTTTTAAGCTCCACGAGCTCTTCTTGTAGCGCCAGCAGCTGTTCTCCCAACATCTTATGTATTCTGCAGACATTTCTGGTATGGGAGCAGGTGTGGAAGGAGATCGGGAGTTCCAGTCTGGGAACGAGGGCTGGTCATCTAAGTGGTTCTCAGAGGAGTCATCGGTTTCTGAGCCGATGAGTGGGCGTGGGTTCCTGTAAGGGTTCTGTGATGTGATGTCTTTCTTGTAGAACCAGGACTACTTCCAGTTCAGGAGTGGGGGAGAGGGATGGAGTGCGTAGGTTTTGCAAGGGGAGCAGTCCTTCCCTTAGTTCTGCGAGAAGTCCTATTTCTCGTTGTTGTCGTGGTCAGGGGTCCTCGTAAAGTTGGACTGATATTACTTGTCTCCTGAATCTAGCAGCTTTTTCAGGAGTGACTTGAAAGTAGACAAGTAAATCTTCGTCGAAATTTAGATTGTTTCGAATGACGTCTAGAAAATAGGGAAGAAGGTTTTCTCGTTTGAAGAGGGTTTGTCATGGGAGTGGATCGGGTACTTCAAAATGGGGGTTGGGTGGTTGGTAATGGAGCCAACCGTCATAGTCTTCCCTTGCTGGGAAGGGTGAGTACTCCGAATCCAAATCTTCCTCTACCTCGGGGGTAGGAGTTCTTGGCGTACGGAAGTGGTGTCCTCCTTGAGCATCGTAGTATTCGTCGTTTGGGTCGAACGAAGCTTGTCAGTGATATTCGTAGTTCTAACCCACTTGCATTTCCTCAGAGAGGTGAACCTCGATCTCCTCGGACTTAGTGGGATCTCTTGGGAACATTCGTAGAAAGGTATAAAGAAGTGTGGACCTTTGTCAACATCAACTTCTACTCTATCAGGTCAATAGCCACCTGACTAGAGTCTTCGAAATTGTAGGTAATTTGGGTCGTTGGGCACAAGACCGCTCTTTTGACGATGACCAAATGCGTAGAGACTATTCTTATAACAAAGTGGCCTCACGTGGACCTGAGCCTAGGCTCCTTCGAAGTGAAACATGCGGAGGTGGTGTTTAAACCAATTAAATCCTCTCGAGGACACCCCTTGACGACCGCTTACAGCTAAGTTGACCTTCACCAGCATATAGCTGGGGTATACATAAAAGGAAAGGAGCGCAAGTTTGCGTGAAGATAAATGGTAGGTAACTAAGCAGAGATCCCTTTGCCCCTAGGGTCTGGGGTTGTCACGAACAACGGCGAGGTTAAGAGAGTAGTGTGAGAGAAGTGTGGTAGTCAAGTCCTAATGTTGGCAACCTAGACCTATTAAGGCTTCGGTCACACTACTAGACTTGCTATAGAGCTCAAAAGGAAAATCTAGGGAAATCAACCAGGACTTGACTGAAGTCCGGTCATTGATTGTATTGGTCTTATATAGTGTCTAGCTACAGGTTTAGGGCAGGTATGGAGTAGCTGACTAAGTACTATGTTATTAGTGATGTCATGGTCTAGAATAGCAGTAATTAAGGAAGCATGTTAGATAAGAGTCTAGAATGAGCAGAGATTAATGAAGCGAGTGTGATGAAAGTGAAAGGGAATGATCTAGACTTGATCATGTGATAGTTCCCATGGTCACGTGCAAGTGATCATATGACTTGATAAGATAAGATAAGGAGAAATCATAACACCCTCTAGTCCACCTCTGTCTCCACCACACTCAGAGCTCCACTCCTCCAATTGGATCTGTGGCTGTGCTCACTTGGAACTGCCTGGATCTTATCCCCATTTGTTCTTTCTTTTGTTCTTTTGTCCCTCCTTTGTCTCTTACTTGTCTCCTTGACAATTTGGGATCTTTACTTTGTGTACTAACTCTTAGAATATTTTCATATGTTTGCCACCTTTGTTAGATAGTATTTTCATCCCATTTTGTATCTCCTTTGCTTACTCTGTGTGATGGTCATAGTGTATCTACATGCTCAACGGTCTCTCTACCACTTGGACCACAGGGTCAGCCTATCCAAGGGAGGCACTCACAAAGAGGCACAACATCCTTGGGGCTATAGAAAGACAGTGGTCAGCAGGGCAACTCCTCAGAGTTTGCTGACAATACTCCTCTTGAGTATGCTTGACTAGTGGGGTGACCCAACAGGGGTTTACTATTGATAAAGATAGGGCTCTCACTGAGCAAGGGTACTCTCACCAAGTACAGGGGCTCTCTCCTGAGTAGGTGAGCAAGGGATGAGTGTGAAATTGATACACCACAAGTGATGATAGATTCAACTTGCTACACAGAGTACTGTTTAGCTAGTACTACTAATGCATAGTGATAACAAGTCCACAGATAAGGCATAGTTTGATATACAGGGAGAATGCCATGACACAGTGCCTTCTGGCATATGACCACAAGATTCCAAGGATCCTATTCATTAGTAGATCCTGAATGCCTTCTCTCTCTACCATGCCCAAGGGAAGGTACTCACACAGAGACGTAATGTCCCTTGCAGTAGAGAGGCCTTGGTGGAAGGCTGCTGAGGTCAAGCTTCAATAGTGCAAGTTGATGGGTGCAGAATTGGCTGAGGAACTTTACTGTATAGAGAGTTACTACTTAAATAGTGTCTGACAAAGAGAGGCTGTGTGCACTGCCAGAGATGGTAATTACAATCAAAGATGGTAACAAGGATAACACATCACCCAATGGGAAGATGGTGATGTGGGAGGCTCTGTCCAAAGATGATCAAAGAGATGGAGGCTGCAAAGAAGAAGTTATAGCAATGGGATCAGTCTGATGTCATCTGAATATAGGATGACCAAGTATGGAAGATAGACTTCCCATGCAATTGGTCCCTCCCAAAGATGAAGGAAGAAAATAAGTAGGAGGTGACCTGAGAGAAATAAAACCATAACACTCTACTCTATTTAACTCCTATGTACCTCCTGTACTATTCCTTAGTATAAATATTGAACTAAGTCACCTCTCCCCTCATTTTATGACCACCTGTTAAACTTGGTCCAAACGAACTCCGATGAACTCTGGAGCACTGGAGTTGACTGGACAGATGGGACTTGGCTTCACCTTGTGTGGTGCACCCTTACAAAGGATCTGTTGTCCTGGATTTACGGACGGAGTGTTGGAGGTCGGAGGTGGGTCGGAGGGAGTTGCTCAACGACTTAGAGGGGTCAGAGGAGAAGATCGTCAAGTTAAGTTGATATTTGAACTAAGGAAAATACATGGTGTAGTCTACAGAGTTTATATACAGAGGAGAGGAGTGGATGACTAAGTCTGCAGGAGATTACTAAGTATGGAGTCAGAAGGAAATATGTACCATAGGAGTTCAGAGGTAAGTATACCAGAGTGCAGCCTTGGAGCTGTGCTCCTAAGCGAGCACTGGTACCAGAGTTGTATCTAAGCGGAGGAAGCAGTACAAGATTGGTAATAAGATTCTATTGTAAGAAAGGGGTCATAAGAGGTTACTAATGTCAGAGTTCAAGTATAGAGTTAAAGGAAGAATACAGAGAAGTCACTGGAGTTGTGAGTGGAGTTGGTCTGGAGAGACCGGAGTTGGGTTCTGGATTTCAGGATATGACATCACCCCATCTCCTTTATGTTGGACTCCTGTTCTCTGAAATATAAGGACATGGACCTGCTTAGAGGTGTAACACATAAGTCTTGCACTAATGTCCTCCTGAGTACCTCTGCTCCAACTCCTCCATTCAGACCTCCAGTTCACCTCCTACACTAACTCCTCCATTAACCCCTAGAACTCCACAACTCTGGTCAGACTTGAATCCAGAGAGACTGGACTTTAATAGTATATTCATACTCAATTCTAAGTAGGTCTCAACTCTTTCACTTCAAGTTTCTGTCCTCATGACATTCCATTATGACCTCCACAAGGGCCAGGATCCATTTTGAACCTGACCACACCCTTATGGAGTTATGTCCTCTCACCTCCACTTTGTACTCTGATCCTCTGTTAGGACCTCTGCATGGGCTGGGATTCATTCTGAACCAACCATGCCCTATGGAGTTATCTCATGACTTTACCTCTGACTGACTCCACCCCTTCAGCAAGTCTCCTTTGGGCTACCCCTTGTAGTACCTCCAAACTCTGTTCTACCCCACCTTTTAGCAGCCCTTTGTTACCCTACACCTCCAATTCTTCATCCTTGGTCTGCCTTGTCAGTGACCATTCTTTTTTCTTTCTCTGTAGTACCTACTCACATGAACTCTGCTTCTCCAAACCTCCAATTCACCTCTGGTATTTCAGAGGCCCTTTGACCTTCTTCTTTTCAACTCCTGCTGTTTTTGACAGTTTCAGCCACCTTTTATTCTCTCCATATCTCTGGCTGACTCCACATTTGGCAAGTCACCTCTTCTCCTACTTCCTTGTTGTAGACTTTTCCCTTCTCCTGCCACTCTGGCAAATCACCTTCAATGTTCTCATCACCTCCTTGGATTTCTAACCTTGTTGGTTTTAGGACAGCTAGCTCGCCATGATACTCCATTGAGTAATTGGCAATGAGCAGCACTTCATTTGTGACCCATATAAGATAGGAATGCCAAACCCTCCACCATCCTCTGAGTATTCTGGAGCCTCTGCCTTCATGCTCTGCCCCACTGCCTCCAGACAGCACTCTGGATTCACCATGGCTCCTTGGACTTACTCTAGTCTAGTCCACAGTCGACCTCCAGTTGCTCACTGGGGGAAGGTGAGACACCTTGATAGGAAAGTCACCCTGCCAAACCACACCCCAACCCTCAACATCTGCCTCTGACCCTTTTTGCACCTGAGGACTGCAAGTTCAAAGGTACTCTGTTCCTCCAATACCAACTCTGGTACCTCTGAACATAATGGTGATGAACCACCTTGGTCCCTTCATTTTTCCCTTTTCCTTTGTCCTTTATGCATTCCCTCTGACCATTTAGATATCCTAGTAGTGGACCTACTTCAGTCCCCTCCATGGTATCTCTTGTTTCTTCTTCTCTTGCCCTTCTGTACCCTAGGACCTTATGTTTGAAGGGAACTCTGGCATCACTCTGGCTGACTCCACTTGGTCTGGATGGCCCCCTATCTCTTCTCCTTTGTTTCCTCTGTACTCTATTCTAGACCTGGGTCTTGCATCACCCTTGTCCATGCTGTTAAATACTGGGGATGAACTCCAGACTAACTCTGGACTTCCAGAGTTAGGTTAGTCGAACAGGACTTGGCTTCACCTTATGTGGTGCGCCTTTGCAGAAGTCTGGTGTCCTGAATTTGCAGAGGGTTGGAGTTTGGAGGAGAGTCTCGGACTCAAGACAAGAGGAGATTGTCAGATCAAGACAAGGACAGGACAAGATTAAGTAGAGATTCAAACTGAGATATCTACAGACAAAAGTAGAGACTTTATATACTAAAAGAGATGAGATCAGGTAAGTCTTCAATGTGTGCAGGCACAGAGGTAACTATGTAAGTGAAACAGAAGTCAAGATAAGACATTGAGATCAAATGGGAATAGAGATATCAGGATGAAATGGAAACAGAGATGTCATAGTGGAACATACAGTGAGATTTCAAGGTAGAACATAATGGAAAAGATCTGAAGTCAAGGTCTATGATATTGAGTAAGAACAAACCAGAGGATCAATGGAGTGGGTCTGGAGTTGAGAACATGCATGCAACCAGGGGAAATGGTCCAGAGTTGGGCAGGATATGACACACACTCTGTTTGAAGAGTACCTCCTAATACATCCTTTTCTTTACTTTTCCTTATTATGTTCTCTTTTATGACCCCACAATTCCCCCTCTGGGTCCACTCCAGGCCATTCCCTCAACTCTGGCTATGTCTAGTTTAACCCCAGACCACTGGGCCCCTTTCCTCTATTCTTGTCTTCCTTCTTCAGTATATTCCTCTTTGTTTTTACTCTGGACTTATTCCCTTCCACTCTGGTGATTTTCAGTCCATTCTGGACCACTTCACCTTCATACCCTCTGTTCTTCATTCATTTTTCTCTGTTCTTTCCTCATGCATTTGTCATTGACAATTCTTGTCAACTCTGATGACCTCTGGTCCACTCTGGACTATCCACTTCTTCTCTCTCTTTGGACAATCCACCTTCATGGTTTTCATGCCAACCTCTTTGGGTTCACTGACATTTGTTTAGTATTGACTTGCATGCTTGCCCTGTAATGATCTGTTGATTGCTGGGTTTAAGAAGCTGCATTTAGTCTAATGTACTCTTACAGATGGAATGCCAAACCTCCACACTCTGGGACTCCATCTGGAAATATAATCCTGGGAGTTGCACCTCAGATTCACTGAAGAACTCAGACCTCTCTAGGTCTCATCTTGTGGACCTCCGACCAACTTTGTCCAGATATTCTCCTGCTAGGACTGACCTACAATCATCTCTTTTAGATTTTTGCCTTTACTAGCACCTCATTTTCACTTTCATCTGCCTATGTGCTCCAGCTTTCAGACCTTCATGGTCCAGCCCTGTGGACCTCTGCCAGACCCCTCTGGACTTCTTCCTGCACTATAGGACTGACCCAAGACCACTGCTAGCCTTTCTGCCATTCATGGCATTTTTACACTTTGTTTTTCTGTTCTCCATTTTACTCTGAACTTTGTCTTCATTTGTTTCTTTCTGTTCCTCTGCGCTCC
>JBBPKI010001250.1:0-13735 GCA_038089155.1 Nevesoporus exiguus
ATAGCCAGAGGTGTCCCCTACCTTTCACCTAACCAAAGCTAAGCGATACTCCCACGCTTGCACTTACTACACTTCCAGTACTACAAAATAGTCAAACATTGCAGCGGTTTTGGGAGTCACTGTATACCAGAGTGCAGCCTCAGAGCTGTGCTCCTAAGTGAGCACTGGTAACAGAGTTGTGTCTAAGCAGAGGAAGCAGTACAATGATTAGTAATAAAGTTCTATTGTAAGAAAGAAGTCATGAAGGTTTACTAATAACAGAGTCCAAGGAAACTAGCTACAGAGGAACATAGAAATGTCATCGGAGTTGTGAGTGGAGATGCACCAGAGGGTGCTGGAGTGACTGGAGTTAGATTCTGGGTTTCAGGATATGACAGTATCCCCCTCTTAGGCCTGAACCCTTGAAGGCCATTGAGGATCAAGTGACACTATTTGAAAAAAGCAGAGGAGTGTGAAGATGACAAGGAGGCTGGAAGATTCCTAGGCGAAGCAACTGGCAACTGGGGTTAAGTGGAGTGAGATCTGGGCTTGTCCAGGTATCAGAGGTAGAAGTCCAAGATGAGCTCCAAAGCATGGCCAAATTCCATTGCTAGTAGCCAGGAGGTTTCTTCATCAGTGCCTTCATATCCAGACCATTGGATGAGATACAGAAGTTTGCAGTTTCTGTGTCGTTGGTCTATCTTTAAGTCTAGGATTTTGGAGATTTCATACTCTGGCTTGCCGTCAACCTCAACCAGAGGTGAAGGCAGCTGAGTATGGTTCAGAATGGTATTGGGGACAGAGGGTTCCAGCTAGGAGATGTGGAAGACTGGATGGACAGACTTCATGTTCTTTGGAAGCTGGAGGATGAAGGAGAGGATGCCTATCTGAGCAATGATTTTGTATGGATCTAAGTTTTTCTTGGAGAGTTTCTTAGAGGATCTTGTGGAGTGGAAGTACTTTGCATTGATGAAAACCTGGTTACTGACTTTGAAGTCCAGTGCCAGAGTTCACTTGGCATCCACAGGTCCTTGGTATCATTGCTAGATGAGGGCGATTTCCTCTCAGAGAAACATATGGAGTTCATCAAGGTCAATGGAGTATTCTCAGGCTCAGGTGGAGGTGAGGTTGTGCTTGAGGTAAACTGAGACGTTAGGGTGATATCCTTTGTTGGTGTTACATCCATCCACCTGCCCCCCTATGGTGCCTACTCTGGCCTACTCTGGCCTACTCCAGCCCCTCCGTCTGCCACCCCCAGTCACCTATCCCTCAGAAGTCCCATCCCAGTACTCAACTCCAGTATCTCTGGTCACAACTCCGCCACAACTCCGGTCAGTTCTCATCCTCCTTCATAATTTCCTTATTTGGACTACTTTATAACTAATCCTTATGACATTGTTGTATATCTAAAACCCTGTACTCATCCCTATGCCTCACTCTTCCCTTGATCGCAGTTTTAGTGCCAGGATTGTATTTCATTACTCCTATCCCTGCACTCCTCTGTTTTACATACTTCATTCTGCTCCTAGAATTAGTCATCCTCCTCCTCAGTATATAAGTTCTCTGTACTCCACTCTGTATCTCCTCAGTATGAATATCGATTAAGTCTCTCCTCTCCCTCTCATCCGATCTCCTTGCCTCATCCTCTCCCCTCTGTAACCTCTGCTCCTGTGTCCTCCGAAATCTAAGGACCAGACTTAGACAAGGGCGTGACATATAAGTCCTGCGCCAAGTCCTCATAAGTCCCCTCCGTCTCCATTACTCCGCTCAGACTCTGATCCCCCTCTGCCGCTTACCTTCGCTTCTCCCCTTAGCCCCTTCGGACCTCTGGTCAGACTTGACCCAGAGATCTCAGACTTGTTAAATCATCCCAGACTCTCTGGACTCAAGTCCAATTGGAGGTCTGGAGGTGCTGAGGGGTGGTCGACGATGTTTGTCTCAGAGTTGGACTGAAGTCTGGAGCGGAGGTGTCGGAGTGGAGTTGCATAGGAAAGGATGTCAGTGCAGGACTTATGTGTCGCACCCTTGAACAGGTCCGTATCCTTGTATTTTGGAGGAGTGGAGGTCCAACAGGAGGAGGGGGAGATCACAACAAGAATCAGGAGGGGTGACTTAGTTGATATTTGTGCTAAGGGATACATGACGGAGGTACAGAGGGTTTCATACTAGAGGGTAAATAGGGACATCAAGGATGTCAGGGAATAATGAGATAACATCAAGGGTCCAAAAGGGACCTAAGAAGAGATGGAGGAAGCGAAAAGATGTACAAATGGAATGTATGAAATATATCCAGGTCTAAAGTATAGCTGAGTCCCTGGGCAAGCACAGCCTTGGTCCAGAGCGGAGGGGCGGAGCTCCAAGCATGGAGAAAGTGGAGGTGGACTGAGGGCAGTGGAGGTGACCGGAGTCTATTGGAGATGGGGCCAGAGGAGGTGGAGATGGATAGGATGTCATGGATATGACAGGACTTGATGGTTGGTGAAGAATGGGAAGACTTCTGTAGTAGCATTAGGAGCATTATTGTAAGCGAACTCCACAAGGGGCAGGAGTTCAGACCAGTTATCTTGCTGGTAGTGTCATATCCGTGCCAAACCAGCCATCTCTGCCTTCTCCAGCCCCTTCTCTGACCATCTCCAGTCTCCTCTGTCCCCCTCTAGTCCATCTCCATCCCCACCACGCACGGAGCTCCTTGGAGCTCTGCTCCTCTGATTGGACCTGTGGCTGTGCTCGCTCGGAACCGCCCAGACATTATCTCCGTTTGTTATTTCCTTTGTTCCTTCATCCCTCCTTCATCCCTTAGTATTACCCTTGACATTCTGCAACCCTTAGGTCTGTCATATCCTATGCCATTCCATCCATCTCTGACTCCTTTGGCCCCAACTCCTGTCAACTCCAGCCAACTCTGGCTGACTCCAACTCCCTCAGTCTATCTCCATTCCTCCATGCTCAGAGCTCCATTCCTCCGCTTGGACCAACCTGTGCTCGGACCAGTATTCAGTTATACCTGGACCCGGAACTCCTTTGTAGTATTACTCATCATTATTGTACATTTGTAATACTTGTCTCAGAATACAGCTCCTGTGCTGCATGTTAAATGCCGGTCTCTCTGGACTCAAGTCCGACTGGAGTTGTGGAGTTCTAGGGGTTATCGGAGGAGTTAGTATAGGAGTTGGACCAGATGTCCGAGCAGAGGAGTCGGAGTGGAGGTACTCAGGAGGACATCGGCACAGGACTTATGTGTCGCGCCCCTAAGCAGGTCTAGGTTCTCATATTTTGGAGGAACAGGAGTCTGACAGGGAGGAGATGGGGTGATTGCGAAATGAGGGGAGAGTGATTTAGTCGATATTCATACTGAGGAGTATGTACAGGAGTTACAGGAGTTAAATACTAAGAGACTAAGGGTCAAAGGTACATAAGGGGATGTAAAATGGTTTTCATCACAAGAGGGACATCAGAATGTCAGGGGAACAAGTGAGGAATGATCAAGGGTCTAACAAGGGATGAAGAAGGGATGAAGGAACAAGGGAATTACAAAAGCGGATAACAACCGGGAGGTTCCAAGCAAGCACAGCTGCAGGTCTAATCGGAGGAGCGGAGCTCTGAGGAGCTCTGTGCATGGTGGAGATGGAGATGGACTAGAGGGGGATGGAGGAGACCGGAGTTGGTCAGAGAAGGAGCCGGAGGAGGTGGAGATGACTGGTTTGGCATGGATATGACACTGTGCTCCAGCATACTTATCTCCCAGACTCTTAGTATATAATCCTTGTACACTCTGTTGTGCAGCTTTAGCACGAATATCGAATTAGTCCCACCCTCTTGACTCCTGTTGCGATCCCCATCTCCTCCTCCTGTTGGAACTCCGATCCTCTGAAATATGAGGACATGGACCTGTTCAAGGGTGCGGCACATAAGTTATGTGCCAACATCCTCCTGAGTAACTCCGCTCCGACTCCTCCGCTCTGGACTTCAGTCCAACTCTGAGACTAACAAGTCTACTACCCCTCAGTACCCCTGGACCTCTGATTGGACTTGAGTCCAGAGAGTCTGGACTTAACAAGGTCACTTCTTATCTCCTAGAATATTTTCATGTGTTCTCTGTCTTTGTCAGATACTATTTTCATCCTGTTTAGTATCTCCTTCACTTACTCCACTCCTATATAACTCCTATGTATCTCCTGTACTATTCCTTAGTATGAATATCGACTAAATCACTCTCCCCTCATTTCATGATCACCCCATCTCCTCCCTGTTGGACTCCTGTTCCTCTGAAATACGAGGAGACGGACCTGCTTAGAGGTGCGACACATATGTTCTGCACCAATGTCCTCCTGAGTACCTCCGCTCCAACTCCTACACTAACTCCTCTGTTAACCCCTAGAACTCTGCAACTCTCATCAGACTTGAGTCTGAAGAGACTGGCATTTAACAGGTAGTTACAATATATTCAGAAGTACTGTTCAAGAGTCTGATTCATCTGTTCTGTCTGTCCATCACCCTCTGGATGATATCTGGAGGTGAAGTGGAGTCAGATATCTAAAATTTTGCCCAGTGAGTGGAAAAAATGGAAGATGAACTCTAAGCCTTGGTTGGAAGTGATGTGTGAGGGAACTCTGTGCTTTGAGAACACATGGAATAGAAATAGCTTTGCTAACTCTGGAGACATCATCTTATCATCTGTCAGGATGAATGTGCATTGCTTTGACAGCCTGTCCACAACAATGAAGATGGCAGTGTGTCATATCCTGTCCAACTCCAGTCACTCCAGACCAACTCTGGCCTAGTTCCTCTGGTCGTGTGCATGTACTCAACTCCAGATCAACTCCATTGATCCTCTGGTTCATTCTCATTCAATATCATAGACCTTGACTTCAGACCTTTTCTATTATGTTCTACCTTGACATCTCTCCATATGTTCCACTATGACATCTCTGTTTCTGTTTCATCTTGACATCTCTTTTCCCATTCCATCTCAATGTCTTATCTTGACTTCTGTTTCACTTACATAGTTACCTCTGTGCCTGCGCACATTGAAGACTTACCTGATCTTATCTCTCTTAGTATATATGTAAAGTCTCTACTCCTGTCAGTAGATACCTCAGTTTGAATCTCGACTTAACCTTGTTCCATCCTTGTCTTGATCTGACGATCTCCTTGAGTCTGAGACTCTCCTCCAAACTCCAACCCTCCACAAATTCGGGACACCAGACTTTCTGCAAAGGTGCACCATATAAGGTGAAGCCAAGTCCTGTTCGACTAACCTAACTCCAAAGTCCAGAGTTAGTCCAGAGTTTGTCCCCAGTGTTTAACAGTAGATTCAAACACCAATTTGCAAAAGTCCTCGCCAATATGGCAACCAGAGTTACCTGTTCCTGTTCTCATACACTCGCAAATATGCCTGACATACTATGCCCTTTTAGCAGTAATCACCGAGGCCCTGACCTCATCAACCAATTTTGTAGCTTCTCTGCTAGACGCACACCAGGCTTGACATCCCAGGTGCCAGCACTCCCACACTCTCCCACTCCAGGAGCTTGCATCGAAGAGCTACCTGTTGATGACCCACCCCTTGACGAAGAAGCCCCTCAGTTGAATTCAGTGTTGCTCCACACTCCAGTGAACCTGAGCATCCACTCTGGTGCTCTGGACAACCCCGGAGGTGATTCCGATCCCTCTGGTAGCGACTCCAACCTTCCCGAGAATGATTTTGATCCTTCCATGGATAACGAATCAATTCCATGTGATATGCTTGGCAAGCTAGCCAGTGCCATTCACAGCCTCACTCACTTCTCTTGTCACAAACTTGAGTCCTTGCAGCAGACCAAAGTCTGGGAACCAAACCAGTTTGACGGGACCAATGTTATGTAGCATGTTCCTTCAAACTGCTGATGTATCCTATGCTTCGTGAGGAGGCACTCACAAAGAGGTGCAACGTCTCATGATGGCACGGAGATGGTTTGAGTTGAAGCCTTTGTTAAGGCAAGAGGCAAAGGCGAGGTTGTTCTAAGGAACGCGTAGATTGTGTAGCACTAGCTTAGGGTACAAGGGTTGCTACTCTACTGCTTATATACCAGGAGAAGGTGGGCATGGACCAACTAAAGGTAGGCATGGGAGTTTGGAGAAAGTGGTGAGAAGACGATGGATATGGTAGGTGGATCATGAGCCTGCACGAGAGAGCAGGCTTAGGAGGTGTAGTCCGAGAATGAAGTATGGTAATCGAGGCATTACTGTAGTAGATGGAGGGTTAGTGCCTCTGGTGATTTGAAGGAAACAAGGAACTTTAAGTAACGAGCATGGGGGTGGGGATAACGAAATGGTACAGTGATGAGGATAAGTAGAAGCCCACATATAAGGGAAATGAATGTAACACTACCCCTTTCATATGACTGTTGCCCAGCAGCAGTGCTAAGCGACATTGGGATTCTCACCATTCAGAACCAGTCCTCTATGAATAGGATCCTCAACAGCAAAGGGGCAGTTATGGACGGTATGGCCTGGGCCTCCACAAAGGGGGCAATGGATCATCAGGCAGACCACCACCACATGGCCCCAGTGGTCACAGAGGGGGCAGTGGTTGGTGAGGCAATGGGAGGTAGGGTGGTCCAGGGTCCACTGACCACAGTGGGGGCATTGATATTGGAGGCAATTGATATGGAAATGACCCCATTGACCGCAGGAGAAGCAGGGGGCGTGGGTAGTGTCCAGGGCGGCAAGATGGGCAGCGACATTGGTAGGGAGAGGTAGGACTTGGGTAGGGGATGAGACAACTCTAGTTCTGGTCGGGAGATCACGCAGTCCCAGGAAAGTTGGTGGGGGAGTAGATGGCAGTGAGTGGAAGTCAGTGGGTGATGGGGATCATAGTACCACCCAGGTGGGCAATTCAGCAGTAAGACAAGGGGGTGGAATCGGGAGGGGATGTGCCACACGCTCAATTGTTTGGGTGACTGGCGATGGAGGAGACTTGTCTTGTTGAGCCTGGAGAGGTGAGATATCATGAGGGAGGGTTTGAGGGTCGGGCTGACCAAGGACCAGGTCGCTCTCTAAATAGTCTGCCAGGTTGGAGTCAGAAAGTGAATTGAGGATTACCTCCACATATTCTCTCAGAGTCGACAGTGGAAATGAAGTAATGACCTGTGTGAATTAATGGTGGTCAAGGAGGTCCAGGGCTCTAAGGTGGATCTGATCCAACAGAGTGGCATGGGCTGCGGAGAAGTCCATCTGGAATCCCATTTGGGGGTGGCTGGAGAAGATGTGGAATTGAGATGTGTGGTGGAAAAGAAGAGTGGCTTCCATCAAAGGAACATCATTGGCAAAGGCTGGGGTGCATTTAGCAAGCAGAAGTAGGGGAGCATGGTCAAGCACATGTGTGTAGGTAGCCAGTCATTGGAAGCATGGGAGGTTTTCTACATAAAGCCATTCCAATGCCCATGTGTGGATGGGTGGGCGAGGATGGGCAGGAGCAATCCTGAGGGGTCCGAGTGATGGAATGAGTCATGGGAGTACAGGGGTAGTGGGGGCTTTGAGTGATTCTTGTGCAGGGGAGGTTGGAGCAAGAGATGATGGAGAGGATGGTGTGGACAACTCCTGGTCAAGCATGGTGGGGATTGTGATGGACATGGTAAAGGGCAAAGAGGATCGCAATGACAGTGATAGAGCAGATAAAGAGGAGTGAGGCTAAGAATGCAGCAAGAAGGATCTGTAGTGGGCTGGTCATTTACTCGATAGTGGGTTGGCTGGTTTTATATTGGGAAAGGAGGGTCTGAGAATGTTTCGGATTAGATTCCAGTTCCAATGTATTGTCTGAAGAAGGATATCCTTTCCATTTGACAAGGTACTGGTGTTGGTGAGGGGAACCCTGGTGGGAGAGTATCCATTCAACTTCAAACTCCTCTTCCCCGTCGATAAGGTCAGGTGGCAGGGGAATGAAATTGGGGCCATGCTCCGGTGTCTCGTGATAGGACAATAAGAGGGAGGCATGGAACACATCATGGATATGCCATGTGGGGGGGAGTTTCAGCTGATACACCACAGGGGAAAGTACCCATGTGATTTTGAAGGGTCCTTCTCGTTTGGGCACTAGCTTCCTTGATGGATAGTGCAGGTGGAGGTTGGTGGCCTCAAGCCATACCTTTTCGCCTACTTTCTAGGGAGTGAACTTGGACGTGATGCACTCCTTCATCTTCTATTGGGCAATCTGGTGAGCGGCAAGGGCTTCCTTCCTTGTTTCAGCCAGGCAAAAGAGTCGGTTTTCTACAGCAGGGACAGACATCTTTCCTAAAGAAGGGTAGGCTCAGGGTTCATATCCCATCATGAGGTAATATGGCGATTGGTGGGTGTGTCATATCCCATGCCATTCCATCCATCTTCAACCCCTCTGGCCCCAACTCCTGACAACTCCTGCCAACTCTGGCCAACTCCAGCCCCTCAGTCCATCTCCGTTCTTCCATGCTCGGAGCTCTGCTCCTCCAACTGGACCAATGCTGTACTTGGACCGGTATTTGGTTATACCCAGACCTGGAACTCTTTTGTATGTTATTCATGCATTTGTTATATCTTTGTAATACTTGTCTCAGAGCACAGCTCCTATACTGTGCTCCAGCATACTTCATTCCTGAACTCTTAGTATAGAATCCCTGTAAACTCTGTCATGTAGCTTTAGCACAAATATCAAATTAGTCCCACCCTCTTGACTCCTGTCGCAATCCCCATCTCCTGCTCCTGTCAGAACTCCAATCCTCCAAAATATGAGGACATGGACCTATTCAAGGGTGCGACACATAAGTCATGCACCAACATCCTCCTGAGTAACTCCGCTCCAACTCCTCTGCTCCGGACTTCGGTCCAACTCCGAGACTAACAAGTCTACTACCCCTCAGTACCTCTGGACCTCTGATTGGACTTGAGTCTGGAGAGTCTGGACTTAACAGGGTGGAAGAGTGGGTGGCGGAGTTATGCAAGAATTTGGCAAGAGGAAGGAGTTGGCTCCAAGTGTCAGGTCGTCCCTAACAGAAGATCCAAAGATAAGTTTCTAGTTCCTGATTGGTTCGTTCAGTTTGGCCATCAGTTTGGAGGTGGTAGGCTAAAGAGAGTTTTAGATCATATTGGAGGAGGCAGGCCATTTCTTTGGCAAAGGTGGAGGCAAACTGTGGTCCTCCGTCGGAAATACATGAGTCATGGAGGCCGAAACAGGGGAATATGTAATAGAAAAAGAGAGAGGCAACATCATTGGCTGAGATAGATTCGGTACATGGGAGGAATACCACCCCCTTAGTAAGGCCATGGTTGACCACAACCAGGACAGAATCAAAGCCAGTGGAAGGAGGAAGGTCAGTGATAAGATCAACAGAGATTTGTTGGAAGGGGTGGGTAGCCATTGAGGGAAGAGGAGAAAGCAGAGGCACAGTGGGATGCGTGTTGACTTTATTCATCTGACAGAGGGCGCAGCCAGCGACAAAGTGTGCTACAAAAGTGTGCATGCCAGGCCACCAGTAATTGCGACTAAGGTGATTGTAAGTGCAGAAGAGGCCTTTGTGGCCACCAGCAGGGGAGGAATGTAAGGAGGAAAGGAGAGGATGACATCCCATGGGAGGAATATAGAGACGACCACAAAAATAGAGGTGGGGGTAATCAAAGATCCAATTTTGAAGGGAAGAGCATGGAAAGAGAGGCAGGGATTGGTCCATGGCAGCAATGGCTTTGAGGATGAGTGGGTCATTGGGGGAAGATGAGGTGATTTTGGCGGAAAGGGAAGCATCGAGAAGTGAGATGACGGTAGGGGAGGCCAGAATGGGATGAATATTGTTGGTGGAGGTGTCAACCTTGTGGCAGCGAGAGAGGGCATCAGCGGGGAAGATGGTGGTGCTGGGAATGCTTTGCCAGACAATGTGATAGTCCTATAGAAAAAGGGTCCAACAAGCTTGTCAGTGAGATAGCTTTTGGGGGGCTTTTATGAAGGTTAAATTTTTATGGTTGGTAAGTACAGTGATGGGGTGAGCGGTACTGAGGAGATACTGGTGCCATTCCTCAAGAGTGTCAATAACAGCGAGTAGTTCGTGATCATAGATGTTGTAGTTGCGCTCAGCGTCGGTAAGGGTGTGGGAGTAGTAGGCACAGGGGTGACTATCCCCATTGGTATCCTTTTGCATGAGGACTGCCCCAACTGCAATGAGGGAGGCATCGGTCATCAGGAAGAAGGGTCGGTTGGTGTCGGGAAGGGCAATAACGGATGCAGAGGAGAAGATCTGTTTGAGTCGGTCAAAGGCTGCTTGTTGGGGTTTTTTCCATGTCCAAGGATGGGTGGTTTTGGTTAGGGCATTTAGAGGCATAGCAATGTCTGCAAAGTTGGGAATGAATTTGCAATAAAAATTACAGAAGCCAAGGAATGAGCAGACCGAACACACATTTGGCAGTGGGCACAAGGTGGAGATAGCTGCTAGCTTAGTGGGGTCCATGCAGACGTTGCCATTGCCAACTATTACTCCGAGGTATTCAATTTCAGGGGTGTCAAACGTGCTTTTGGATAGTTTAAGGGTAAGACTGTGTTCTTGAAGGTGGGCAAGTACACACTGAGTTCGTACGACATATTCTTCCAGAGTGATGGAGTGGACTCCCAGGTCATCCATATATATCTCCAGCCATCCTTCAGGAGTGATATCGTGGAATATCCAATTCATGAACGCCTGGAAGGTTGGTGGTGAGTTACATTGGCCAAAGAACATCACTGTTGGGTCATATAAACCAAGGGGGCAGATAAACGCTGCCTTCTATTGATCCTCCGGCTTGATGCGAATGTTGTTATATCCCCACCAGATATCAAACTTGGAGAAGAACTTCGAGTTCTTCATTCGATCGATGAGATCAGAGATGTGGGGAAGGGGGTAGGTGTTTTTAACGGTGTGTTCATTTAAGTATCTATAGTTTTGGCATGGGTGTACCGTTCCATCCTTTTTAGGCACAAAGAAGAGAGGGGACACTTGGGGGGATTGGGATTCAACAATCCACCCAGTTTGAAGGTGTTCCTTGATGAATGCTTTACAAGCTTCCATCTCTGCTGGGTTTAGGGAGTAAGCCTTGGCCCTTTTGGGGACAAAAGAATCTTTTAGGATGATTGTGTGGTCGTATGGGCGATGGGGTGGGAGCACATCATGGTTCTTTTCTTCAAATACGTCAGCGAAGTCGGAATAGGCCACAGGAAGGGTAATCTCTTCTTTTGGGGCCTTCTGGGTTAATTCAGTGGCAAGGGTGGTTTTACAGATAGATTCAGCGTCAAGCCATTCCTGGCGGGCCGTTAATCCCTCCCTGATGCGATTGTTTGAGTCATATCCCAGCCATCATAGGAGATATCGATTGGGTATTGGATCATGTACATTGAGGGATGGATTCGGTAGAGTGATAGTTCTTTTTGTCCAGTCAATTTGTGGATTGCGAGATCAGAGCCATGTCATTCCAAGGATGATCTGGAGACGTCTGAGTCCTATCACCATTAAGCACATAGTTTCAGAGATGTTGGCCATGGTGGTTTCTATAGTTATGGAGGATCAGATGGTTCCTTTCTGGTTCTGAGTCCTGTCCACAGGGCTTGTATCGGTGTTTCTAGGGGAATGGGAGAGAGGTGTAGTTGCTTGACGAGGGAAGGGTCAATGAACATTCTGGTTGCTCTGCTATCAATGAGAGCAGTTGTGTTGACATTTTTTCCTTTAGCAGACAGTCTGATTTGTACGTGGATTGATTATTTGATTCAGAGATGATTACTACAGGAGGCTTTTGGAGAGGGAGCGTCGACTCATCTCTCCATACTAAAAATCCTTCTGATTGTCTTCCACTATTTCTTCAATGGAGGCGATAGATTCCTTTGGTATGTTGAAGGTTTCCTTTAGTTCTTTCAACACTTTCTCTGAGGATTTCCCTCCAGTTACGAGAGTGTTGACATATTGGGTTAGTTCTGTCGATGGAGTGGTGGAGGTGGCACAGAGTCAGGCAGGGTTCTTAGATGGTCATGGGGGTGGGGGAGTATAGTTTGGGTGGTTCTTGGAGGAACATCTGGACTGTTTGCAAATGAAGCATAGCTTGTTTTCGAGGCATCTTCACCACTTGACTGGAGAAAGATTAAGAGTGTCAATATCCATGGTGTTCAGATCTCGAGTAGGAGTTGAATGGGGGGTGAAGGATCATTGGAACATCTTCTTTCCATTTGGTTCGTTCCTTTGGGAGAAGCAGGCTCTGTTCACTTCGAAGACTTTGACCTTAGAGTACCAATTGCCAATTTTCTTGGGGATCATTTCCAATCCTGCCATGCGATTTTGATTGTAGCTATGGAGCCCTTTCTCAAATAGAGCAATGAGGGTGTCATCTGCCATTATTCCAGATGTGGCAGCAAAAAGATGAAACTGGGAAACTTAACCATGGAGGTTATCAATAGAGTTTTGCTGTAGAGCGACTAGTTTCTTAGTGGTGTTTGCTACCATATCAGTTAGCTTGAAGGCTGTAGCAAAGGTTTTCTTGAACTAGGGGAAGGCCCCAAAGGACGGGGGAGTCTTAGTCATTGCTTCTTGTCAGCAAACGGTAGCCCAGGTGAGTGTGGAGTCCTTTTTCATGTATGAGAGGGCAAAGGCGATTTTTCTAGTGTCGGTGGTATAGATTTCTTCATTGATCAAAAGATAAGTTTCTACCATGAGCATCCATGACTTGGCGGTAGATGGTTCCTCATTGTAATCGGCAGGGGTTCCAATCTTGAGTTTGACGGGTTTGGAGGTCATATCATCATCTCCTTCATTATCAGACGAATTAGGAGAGGGTGGTTGTCGTGGTGGGATAGGTAAGGTTTGTCAAGTGGTTTGGGCTGGAGGGGGCAACTGGTAACTAGTTATTGGAAGAGTGGTAGAGGTGTTTTGTTCAGCACAATGAGTAGATACTTGGGAAGGGGCAGCCCATGGGTCAGCAGGGCTTCCTGATCCAGCTATTGGCTCAGGTTCTTTGACCTCTATTGGTTCTGGTTCAGAGAGTTCTCCTCTAGCAATAGATCTACGGATTGCTTGTTCAAGTAGGGCGTTGCATCAATGCAGTGCTTCAGGGGGTTGGTTTGGATTCAGTGATCCAGCAATTCTTCTGGAAGACGTGGTTAATCAGGGGGGGGTTCACCCTTCTCCGTTAATAGGAGGGGTGGAAGGAGAAGCTAGTGCTTTTGTTACATAGCACGTTCCTTCGAACTGCTGATGTATCCTATGCTTCGTGAGGAGGCACTCACGAAGAGGTGCAACGTCTCATGATGGCATGGAGACTGTTTGAGTTGAAGCCTTTGTTAAGGCAAGAGGCAAAGGCGAGGTTGTTCTAAGGAATGCATAGATTGCATAGCACTAGCTTAGGGTACAAGGGTTGCTACTCTACTGCTTATATACCAGGAGAAGGTGGGCACAGACCAACTAAGGGTAGGCATGGGAGTTTGGAGAAAGTGATGAGAAGATGACAGATATGGTAGGTGGATCACAAGCCTGCGTGAGAGAGTAGGCTTAGGAGATGTAGTCTGAGAATGAAGTATGGTAATTGAGGTATTGTCATATCCTGCCCAACTCCGGTCACTCCAGACCAACTCCGGACCAGTTCCACCGGTTGCATGCACATACTCAACTCCGGACCAACTCTGTTGATCCTCCAGTTCGTTCTCGCTCAATATCATAGACCTTGACTTCGGACCTTTTCTATTATGTTCTACCTTGACATCTCTCCATATGTTCCACTATGACATCTCCATTTCCATTTCATC
>JBBPKI010001251.1:0-13732 GCA_038089155.1 Nevesoporus exiguus
CCTTTTTCGTCCTGCTCACCCCCCTCAGTTCAACGCATTCTTTCGCCCCCGCCCCCGTTCCCGCTCCCGCTCGAGTCCCCCCCCCTCCCCCCCACACCACCCCGTCCCCGTCCCCGACTCTCCCCCTCTCCCCTCCCAAAGGAGCCCTCTCTTTCACGACAACCCCCCGTCGAGCTATGTCAAGCCATCCGTCCGCCCCATCTCCTCCACGACGACCGCGACCCACTCCACGATCACCCCACTCCCCTCCGATTTCCTGAGGAACAAGGCCGGTCCAGGGCATCCCGCTTATGTGTTCCACCCTCGCAGCACCGATACCCACACCTCTCTCCACGACCATGATCAGCGCAGCGACACGTGTGATTACGACTCTGACGATAACCGCGTCCCCCGCTCCGAAACGCCCTCCTCCGCAAGGCGCAAGCTGCTCTGGCGCTCCATCTTTGGCATCTCCCTGACGCGCGGACCCTCTTCATCCCCCTCCACCTCACATCACTCGTCCCCCTCCCCGGACAGAAAAGGCTCTGCCTCCACCTCCGCTTCGGAACACAGGACCGACTCCCCCCGCAAACGCTCCTTCAGACTGTCCTCTCGCCCCACTACCCCCAAGTCTGTCGACGACTCCTCTTCGAAATCTCCCCTGTCCATCCCCGTCCCTTCCAGTCCACTTCCCTTGTCCGCCAGTCCTCGGCGTCGTTCTTTTGGCCTCGGTAGTTCTCAGCGCAGCACTCCCAAATCATCCACCAGTCATCTCCCTCTCCCCCACGTACAAAGCCCTCAACCGGGGCGCTCCCACGGCAGACGACACTCGGTGGGTTCAGAGCGCCCACCCCACGACAGCGCAGTTGCCCTTCCCGAAGAACCCTCCCACCGGACCCTCCATAAGGTCGCCCACGACGGCGCAGGCCGGAGTAAGGGCAAGGAGAGAGAAAAAGAAAATATCTTTGCCGACTCAGATAGACACCCCGACGACTTTCGTCCCTCCCTCGACTTCCCTTCCCAGTCTCTCCCGGTAGATCCCTCTCCCATATCTCGTAATCACCTTCCGTCGCACTTTTCACGTCATCCCGGGTTCCCAAATCTGCCTACCGTAGACTCAGCCTCGTCCGAGGAGAACGAACAATCATCTAATCGATTGCACGTGATTCCCCAGATCGTCCATACCCCACCAACCCCACAGCGGCCGGGAGAGGTCGATTCTCCCTTGCGGCCCAATGCTATTTTGCACAGACTCGGTCCTGGCAAGACTGTCGCCATAGCCCACCGAGAGCAACTCTTGGTCTCGAGCTCTCAGTCACACGCGGACGTAAAGCATGCCCCTCCATCCAAGGGGCGCTTCACTCCCCGATTTCTCACCAGCAGAGACGTGCCTAGAGCGAAGGACAACGGTCAGAAATCTAGCAGGCGCCCATCTGCTGGCTCTCATGACGGGCCCGGTCATAAGACGCCTGGCCCCGCGCGCAACATCACAAGCCACCGGGGCAAGCTTGGGAGCTTTGACTTTGAACGTCCCGTGTCTGGACTCAACAAGAGCAGCTCTACCGTGGATCAGCACAAATCGCACGGCCCGGCAGACAATCCTTCTTATTCAAAGGTTCGCTTTCACTCACTGGAGCGGACCACCTCGGATGACTCTGCGCAAGGCGGCAGGTCCCACTCGAACGCGGACCATCCGGGGCAGGCAGAATCGTCCATGTTGTCTCACGCTGGCGACACCTCTGTTGTCTCGTTTTCGTCCGTTTCCTTGCAGTCAAAGTCGACCGGCATAGATACCGGGAGTAACCCACCAGGAGCACAGTCCTCGAGTTGGGGCCGCGCATCTGGCAGGCGTATTCTACGCACGTCGCATGGAACGTTCGCGTTCGAACATGCCTCCTCGTTACCAAATTCCCCGAATCCCCATACCTTCAATTTACCCAACGAGCCAAATCAAAACAGCCGTCGTGACCCCCAATCCAAGCCTTCGACTCCACTGCACGCCATGCTCGATGCTCGAGTGAACCACTCGCTGGAACAAAGCTTCGATACATCGGACCAACAACGTCACTCAAACCTCGGGGGACGCAAACCCAAAGGCAAGGGACGTTCCCTTGATCTTGGCCTGGGTCTTTCTTGGGCGCCTTCACGCTTGCGTGAAGAGGTCCTCATGCCAGGGTTAATTCTGGCACGGGAAAAAGCAAAGCTCGAAAAAAGGGCGATTGGGTTGGACGTGACCAAGATGTTTGAAAACCTATTGACCGAGTCCCGATTCCAGACTTTTAAAAAATGTAAGGACTCCTGCCCGTCCCCGCACGCAATCTCTGATGTGGTTCCAGACGTTCGCCGCTTTGACGCACATACTATACCCCTCGAAGGTCCCTCTGGGCTTCTTGCCCGTGTTGAGAATCTCCTTGCGGAATCTGGTCTCGGCGAGCGAGAGAGAAGTAAACTTATGTCAGAGTTTACGGTCCTTGTCGAGAATCACGGCGGATGATACCCACGATGATCTCTGGCGCGCACATATGCGGCCCTCACGTTCGTTCTTGGTAATTTTTCGTTATCTAACGTCTTGCGCATACTCGTACCGCTGTTTACTCCTTGCTATATCCTTGAGTAGTAAATCTCGTCGCTCCTTGTTTTTAATTCTACCTATACAGCCGTTGACCCGGACGTTTCTTGTGCTACGTGTCCGAGCGAATACAAATCGTCGATGGTAACGGAATACATAAAATTGGCTCCACCGCAACTATGTCGCAGGTCGAAGAGCTCTTAGTCTTTCTACCAACTTGTCATCCTCCTCTCGGACGGTCTCGCCTTTGGATAGATCAGGCACGACACCGGAGAGGTCCTTGGCAGCGAGATCATGTTGTAACTCTATGTTTGCTTCTTCTGCCGTCTGCCGCATGAGCTGATCTATTTGATCTTGGGGCGTAGAGACGGCTGTCGTGCTGGACATGGTATCTTCCATGTAGGACGTCTGTACGTCGAGATCCGAAAACTGGGTCTCGAATTTGTCCATCACGAGCGAGATCTTGAAAAACGATGAGATTCTTGGACCGTCGCGCACTGCGTCTGCATAACGCACCTTCTCCAAGTTCATGCTTTCCATCGCCCTGTCCATCCCTTTGACCACGGACGTCATGTTGCCGGTGACTTGCCTCATGGTAACTGCAGTCTCCACTCTACTCGCAACCGCGTCGATGCGGCTGGCGAGACGAAGTAGATTCAAAGACTCTGATTTCTTCCGGATCGCGTTGGAAGCGTATATCCGCGCCCCGTCGTTGTTGCCCTGTTGGAGCGCCTGTCCAAGTGTGGGCTAGGACCGCATCGTCACTCGGAGGGTAGCAGCACAGACCTTCTTTAACCTCGCTTTTTCCCCGGTCTCGTCCTTTTGTGCCTTTTTGGCTTGTCTGTTGAGTGTCTTTGCGGTGAACTGTATGATGTGGCATCAGAGTGCAGCTCGGACGGTCACGGTGGCGGGCACACTTTGAGTTGGAATAGGGTCTCTGTGGGGATGTTAGACGTGCTACGGTCGGTGGTGAGGAGTGCACTGACTCTCCATGTTGCTCATGTCGGAGTGACGGCTGGTGGTATGCAATATCGCAGCAGTGCAGCGGATAGAAGCTGCTTGGTCATGTGACCAGAGTATCCTTCACCACAGCCGAGCTCAGGAGGCGGAGAGACGATCCATGGACGAGGCCCCAGCGCCGGTTCTTGGTACGGCGGAACCCATCTCACAGGGTGTCGATTCCTCAGCCTCAGACTCTCCGTCTGGAACCCTCCCAGCAAGTGAAAAGACGCGTCAGGGTCATGTGGTGACTACTTCAACCGAACGTCATCACGACCTTGGCTCTGTGATCGCCAGCCACCGTACGGTGGTCTCTGCTGACTCTTTGGCCACCATAGACCGTCCCCCCGATGCGACCGAACATTTGCCTCCTGCCAAAATATATCACCCCTACTCTGTCCATGTTCTCGCCCTTTTGATGCCCGCCTCCATCCTTGGCGTACTTGCCAGGCTTGGTCTACAAGCTTTGGTGACATATGATGGAGAAAGCATTTTTCCACTAGCCTACGTCCAAGCGACGGGCTGCTTCATCATGGGAATTGCCCTGGGCTTGAAAGCCCCGTTCGGCAACTTGTGAGCGTGCTTTCCATCTCACGGGCGCAATCAGTCATCCAGCTCTTCCAAGCTATGGCCCTCTGTATACGGCCGTCACGACCGGTCGGATCAATTGAGCTCCCCTTTGCCACCATTTTGCTGACTCACAGCTGCTTGCAGGATTTTGTGGATCTTTGACCACGTTTTCGGGATGGCAAGTCGACGTGTTTGACTCTTGGGTCAATTCTGGACGGTTTCATAGAGGGGGTCTTAGAGACGTAAGGCATTTCCCCTTTGTCGAGCTACTCGCCTTATATTACGTCCCCAGTTCGTAGACGGACTCACTAAAACTTGGGTTACCCTTCTGTTATCGTTGTCATCTCTCATGTTTGGGGTGTACGTCTCCGGCTTGATCTTACCATACCTTCCGTCCCTGAAGCCACCCAAGAAAAACGTGCGGTATTGCCTCACCTTCTTATCTGTCCTAACCTACGCTGCCACCTTCCCTGCATATTTCCGCTTGCCTGCCAATTACCGCCATCAAGTGACTGCGGCCCTCTTGTTTTCTTTCCCAGGAACGCTGACGAGATATCTACTCTCGATCAATCTGAATCCGCGAATCAAACTGTTTCCCCTCGGTACTTTCACCGCGAACATGCTAGGCACCGTGCTTCTCGGCGTATTCCACGTTTTGCAGGGTGTTCCCTCCGTTTCCCCTGACGCATGTTCGTTGCTGCAGGGCCTGGGCGATGGGTATTGCGGGTGTCTCACCACGGTGAGCACGTTCGCGGCAGAGGTAGATGCTCTAGAGGGGTGGAAGGCTGCGTTGTACGTGACACTGAGCTGGATGGTCGGGCAACTCATGCTGCTTATAATTATGGGATCCGCTTTCTGGGCGGGCCACGTCAGCGAGCAGGTGGTGTGCAGATTCTAGGAGTCCCGAGGGGGTGGTTAGGACATTCGGTTTCATTAGATGAGGCTATGTATCGCGCACGGCGTCGGATGGAAGTGCGTATGGCGGAGTTTGAATTCATCCACGGTTGCCCGATCGAGCCATGGCGGGGGCCTTCACCGCGCTGGCTTGATTGGGCTGGCAACTTTTTCCATGTCGCGGCCACAAGAGCAGGTCGAGGATCAGGTCGAGCTCGAGGAAGAAATCGTCAGTGCAAATGGCGAGGCGGACGAGGTAATGGATGAAGTAGAGGAGGGCTACAGTAAGTTTCATCTAGGGCATTGCCACGGACTCGTTGCACTCATCTCACCGCCAGCATCTTCTACCCCTACTTCCACGCTCACGTGGATTAGCTGGTTTTGTTCTCTACCCGGCCACGAGTACTTCTGTGAAGTGTCGGAGGACTTTATCGAGGACGACTTCAACCTGACAGGTCTAAACACCATGGTTCCCTTTTGGAAGGAGGCGATGGAGATGGTGTTGGACGTCGAGCCAGGTGCGTTCGCCCTCGCCCTATACAGGAATCGCACTCATCGGAGAGGCGTTGCAGACGAAGACACGTCGAAAATCCCGGATGTTTCGATCGTGGAAGCATCGGCCGAGCTTTTATATGGCCTCGTGCACCAACGTTACATCCTGACGCGAGCTGGCTTGCAGTCCATGGTCCGCCTCTACCGCGTACCTGATCTATCGTCATCTCACGCATTTGTCAGGTCGACAAGTACGAAAACGCTGCATTCGGCGTCTGCCCGCGGGTCTACTGCATAGCATGCAATGTGGTCCCGTGTGGCCGTTCCGACCTGCCTGGCATTGATACGGTCAAGCTCTATTGCCCAAACTGTAACGACATATACACTCCTCCGAGCAGCCGCTTTCAGGGCGTAGATGGTTTGAGTGTTTCACTTCCCTATCGGGAGCCCGGGAACTGATGCACGTTTGAGGGACGTAGGGGCATTCTTTGGTACTACGTTTGCGCATTTGTTTTTCCAGAGCTACCGCGAGCTTGCCCCTGCACCGTTTTGGAAGCCATCCTCGTCGACGGAATCGTCGCTCTCGCCAGGACGGTCCCCGGATTCCGGCAATAGCTCGCAGCGACCGCCCTTTGTGAACCCCAATCCACATGGAGGACAAAAGAGACCGGAAGGGCGTGTCTATGAGCCACGAATATATGGGTTCAAAGTGAGCGAGCGAGCCAAGTCCGGGCCACGAATGCAATGGTTGCGTTTGAGGCCTCAGAGTCCCGAGGAACTGGATATGGTGGACTGGCGGGGGCGTTGGATCGACGATGAGGAGTACGGAGATGTGGACGAGGTCGAAGACGAGGAGGCTGATAAACAAATGGAGGACTTTGACCCGGTGAGGGTATTTTAGATGCACACGGACCACTTTCTCATGGATGGAATCAAAACCAGGACGCCGTGGAGGATGATGACGACGAAGAGGAGGAGGAAGAGGAAGAGGAGGGTGGTCGGAGACAACATGTCCGAGGTGAGCAGTGTGTCGATTTGCTCCGGCCTCCCACACCGATCCACCTACCATCCTCTGCGCGTACATCACCTACTTCTGGCTCGGTACCGAAGGGTCAAGATGACCTCGCTGTGGGTGTGGGCAGAGTGAGAGTAGTTAGAAGATGATAGACGTGTCGAATTTCATTAGCTAGCTAGAACAACGGGTTGCTTGCTCACTCAGGGGCATTCCCAAATTAGGTGGCGTGGAAGAGAAACTGTACAGCTACAAGCCACCATCTCACGGTGCGTCAAGCGAGACTTGGGTCTAAGCAGCACCATCAAGACCGTCGATATCATGGCTCGAAGCAGTGAGTTCAAGAACGTTACTCTGAGAGGTGGCTTACTCCTCCGCCGTTTAGACCTTCGTTATGGCCCCAACAAGGGCCGCCCTACCACGACGATTCCCAAAACCCCGCGCCCCAGTCAGCGAAAGGGAATCCAGTCCACCAAAACCAAGTTTGTGCGGTCCGTCGTTCGTGAGGTCGCCGGATTCTCTCCGTATGAGCGACGAGTGTTGGAGTTGCTGAGGAACTCCAAGGTGTGGGATCCAGTCTGGAGTGCCGAGGACGGGCTGACGATCGTTTGCAGGACAAAAAGGCACGCAAGTTGACCAAGAAACGGGTAAGTTTGGGCACGCCATGGACGCAGTGGGCTGACTGGGTGGGGGCAGCTTGGCACGCTGTTGCGTTCGAAGCGCAAATTGGAGGAGCTTGGCGCTGTCATTCAGGAGAGTCGGAGGGCACACTGATACAGATGTACTTACGTCAGCAGATCGTTATGGCTGAGTCATGCGATTTTGTCAGCGGGGCGTGGGTCGTGTGAGAGCTTACGCTGATTGCCGAAAAGCCGATGTGGATTGGACAGATGAAATTACGTAGTGGTCTGGTTTCCGGTTCGTCTCCTCGGACGCATATTTAAGTTACCCCGTCCGCCCGCTCGTCATGGCCCTGCTCGTTCCCCCTCCAAATCGGAGTCGCGCCTCTTCCACGTGTGTACGCCCCGCCCTGTCGATAAACACTCTCGGAAGACGTCGCTCGTCCTCACTCGTCCTCCCCGCCCACTCCCCTGCACATAGCCCTCCCCCTTCCCCGTCTGCGACGACCCCTCGGCCTTCCATGTTTTCTTCGGTGCTTGCACGCTCTCTCAAATTCCTTCACGTCTCCAATTTACACCCTTCCGAATATTCAAGCCCCTCGTCGCCCAGCGAATCTAACCTCGTCCTCCCACTTTCGGCGTCGTCTCAGACCACGTTTCGCGACATCCTGAGCGAGAAAGATGCCTCGTTTCATCGCTGGCGGCCATTTCATCCTGCGGTCAGTAGGACTTTCCTTCGGTCTCGTGCGTCATTTGACGTCTCTGCCAGGCGCATGCACCGATCCTATTGGTCATGCTTCTCTTCCCCCTTTCTACATTCTTGGTGTTTTTGTCACTTTACTCCCTCCCTGTCTCGATCACGTGGCCACGAACTCTGGCTGAGCTCGCTGAGCTCGGTAGAGAATTGCAAAAGTACTCTCAGCTCGGCCCTGGGCCGTTTGCGCATGTCGTTGGTGTGCTTTCCGCGACCGCGGTCTGGAAACATGCCTGGTCCATACCTGGAAGCGTCATTTGGGTTCGTTCTTAATCAAGTCTTCGTTCAATCGACTGGCGTGACTTACAACCACCCCCGTAGAACGTGTTGGCTGGCGCCCTCTTTCACCCCCTGTTGGCCACCTTGCTGTTGACTTTTTTGACAACCATCGGATCAGTGATCGCTACCGCCCTCAGTGCACCCCTTGCCCCGGTTCTCAGTAGAGTGTTCCCACGTGCACTGGACATGACTCGAAATGCGCTGGAGGGCGAGACAGACCTGGCTGTGGGATCGGCGCCAAAGTCACCGGCTTGGGTTCGTTTGTCAATACTGCGCCTCATTGGCCTCGTACCCTGGTCGGGAATTAACATTGCATGCGGTGTCTGTGGTGTACCTTTGACCGATTGTTTTTTGGGTGCATTCATTGGGGGTCTTCCGTGGACAGCAGTCACGTGCCAGGTATGTTCAGCCTGGTCATTGATCACAGCATCGCATGACCCCTTGCCAGATCGGTGATATCCTTCAGACGGTCGCATCGGCGCCTTCGCCAGGTCACCAGACAGTTTCTTCCCTGATAACCTCTCCCGACATCATCCTGAAGCTCGTGTTCCTTTCGTTCTTGTCCCTAGCACCCATTCTGGGGCGAGATCGACTGCGTGGCCTCATATCTAAGAAGGCATTCCCACCATCGGACGCATCGCAGCCCATTGGGAACGAACGCTTGTCCCGGTGGGTCCGTGACTGGAAGAACAAGATGCGTACACGTTCTCGATCCTACAATCAAGATGTGAAAAGACTTGACAATCTTGTCCAAGAAAAGGCCTTGTTGCCTTAATGATGCATCATTTCCCCCTGCTCTGGACCTCTGGTCGTTCGTGCTGATTTATTTACATATTCTGGTTTCCCGTAATGTCACGCATGATGTCCGCACGCACCTGAAACACCGGGTGCCTCTTGACGCTTACGACGAAAAGATACCCCCTAACACGTGATTACCCACCAACTGATTTTGCTTCGCAGTCGACTTGGCTTTGAATACATGCATCGTGATGCAGTGATTTGTATGCACATATACTTTTGCAATAATGACACCGCCCCCTGACTTCATGCGCCGATGTCTGGAGCAATGTACATGACTCTGTCTTTCCGCGATCACTGGGTCGCCGGGGCTGTGAATTATGGCCGCGGCGTCCCTATGATTCGCGGCCAGTGTTGCGGCCGATTCGACGAGGTTTCATTCTACAGAACATTCCATTTTCGGAAGCACACATTTTGACTTCTCGGTCCAAGGCAATGCTCGGTTTCGCATGGCTCAAAGGGCGAAAGTGGACCAAGTTTTGATCAGGATCGCGATGTTCGCTCCGACAATCGCTCCTCAGAAAACATAACGGGCTCGAACCCTCAATTGGGTTGGACCATTGATCCATGTAGGTTGCCATGGCCGTGACGTAGTAGAGACGGATGTCCGCTCTATACTTCAAAGGTATGCATTTGTCGTGATCGTGGACCTCCTTGCGGCTGTTCACAAGCACTGCACATTTATGGAAAACATGAGGTAGGCCCATTCGTGAGCATCCTGTCCTCAACGTGGCTGCTGAGCTTAAGGCAGGTTCCCTCAATGACTACTGCCCATGTACAGCTTGAAGCATGCCCCTCTCCTTCCCTATATGAGCCTGCTCACGTCTCCCCATTCATTACTCACTTATAATAGTCCTTCTATCCACCTAGCTGCGCCTTCAGCGTACTGTCGTCCCGCCTAAAAACTGGTGGTTCTATAATTTGGCGCCCAGTCCTGCATTCGCATCTCTGAGGATCGTCCACGGCTCAAGTGGCCATGTCTCAGACTGAGCCTGTGCGCTCGATGAGTCACAGAAAACCTGTCCCTAAATTCATCCCCTCACCACCGCCTTCCCCTCCCTCATCCCCAGGAGCGCCTTTCAGGCAAATATCTCTCTCTTCGATTTCCTCCCCCTCTCCCATAACGGGTGACAGACCACCGGTAAGCAACGCCTACATTTCCCAGGGAAAGCGCTTATGCAGTACCGAGTAGCTTCCAGATGATTGGAAGGACATGATCGACAGGGTAGTTTCCAGGGAGCGGCGGTCAACACTGCCTACCATTAACACAGTAGTTGATTTTTCGACCCATGAAGGACCTTCAACTGACCCCGATGGCGAAGCAGAGCCGTTGCGGCAGTCTCCAGCCAGCATGGTGGGCAACGGCGCTCAGCAAAGTTACCAAGGTGGCAATGCTCACATAGTCACAGGAGTTTGAGACGTCGAGGAGTTACACGTTTAATCCACCCTCCCCATCCGAAAGTTACGATGGGGATCCGTTATCTCGCCCTCATTCTCCCACACCCTGGACACGGCCGGCCGGCAAACGCAAGTCACAAGTGGTGAGTGACTGATAAGGGCGAAATAGTCGTTCGCGCTCAACTTTGAGCAGGAATACCGTCCACCGACGCCACCGCTTCCACGACAGAAATCGCGCTCAGCTGAATCTGTCTCGCAAAGTGATTCTCCGGTCGCGATAACGCATATTGTGCGTTCATCATCATCTTCTGTTTCACTTGGCTGATGATTCTTAGTCACGTCACTCGCCGCCATTGCCCGCCCCACCTTTGCCCACTCCGCCTCCGTCGCTGCCTTCTCCGCCCCTTCCTCCGCCCCCTTTGCCTTCTCCGCCTCTTCCTCCCCCACCGCTGCCGACGCCCCCGCGTGCCTCCCGGCCGTTACCCGAGATCCCGGTGCAAGACGCAACCGTCGTGGAAACCCGCGAGGTGAAGCAAACAGCACCGATAATTAGACCCGAGGCTACGCGACATTTCTTTGGTCCACGCAAGCTTCCTACGCCTCCGTCGTCACTATCGACAAACGAGTGCTCCCCACTCACAGGCCACGCTAGGGCACCGTCGCATTCCACACTAGGGTCGAGTTGCACGCCGGCACGCACGACTCCACCATCAACGGTGCACTCTGAAAAGTGGACGGAGAACCCTTCCCGTGCTGGTTACGGGGTACCGATAAGGTTGGAACCTCCACAGAGGGAAACGTCGCTGGAGTATGCACGGACCAAGTTCGAAGCACCTCCACCGCTTATGTCGCAAAATTCGAAGCCCAGAACGCTTCGTCGAGCGCTGGCACAAGGGCTGCAGCGTATCGGATCGCTGATCGTGTCTGCGTTTTTGTGTCGGTGACACATGTTGCTAGTACGGCATCTTCTGTTTTCGCATGGGACTGTGCAGCTGGATGTATCAATGCAATACCGTACTTGGACCACTACAGCGTCTGAGCGTGCTGGGTGGTAGCTCCTCTTGTAATCTGCGCAGGGCAAAAGCAAGGACGGGCGATGTATAGCAGTTATTTACATAAACTATAAACCTAGCGTTTTACCTAGTTACGCTAATGTGGATTTGCCATGTGGAAGTAATGAGCTGCTAGTAACAGACACAAACATCATAGAACAGTCCAGCCTCGTTGAAGGAGCACTCGCCTGGGTCCCACCCGACGATGCCCTTTTGACGTCCCTCACTCTGCAAAATCTGGGAACCGCAGGTTCGACCTTTCATCCCATGTCCGAGGTCGTGCCTTCTTTGCGTCCCAAACCCACAGGGCGTGAAGTCTACGAAGCATGTCTGTCTGGCGCTCGGGATCGCCCATTCATTCCACGACTTAGGTCCGACCCTCTGTCTTATCGTCCACCCCCTCATACCCTTTTTGAGTTCCGGGAACAAGAGGGAAACGAAAACCGGGAACGGAGACTCTGTGAACTCTGGCGACGCCTGTCTACTACACGCTTTCAGGGTTCAGAAACAGCGGCTACTCTCGGAATCTCACTTGGCGAGTCACTAACACCAGAAAAGGCCGAGAACATGCGGAGAGTCTATGAAAACGAGCTATTGCGGCGATGTGGTGGCCATATCTCCAGTCAAAGCCCGACCCACATACCCTGGCCGGAGTTCCGGGATTATGCGGATGCAAAGGAGGCTGGTCAGTGATGATTGAAATGGAATCACCTTCCAGCCCCATACTGACGGATTGCTATCAGAGCTGTGGCGCATCTTTCATGACGACCTCGATCTGGACGCAAACGGTCATTTGGACGCAGAGGAGCTCCGGGTTGCATTGGAGAATGCCGGTAGGTTCGCCGAGATGCTGCACGTTGCACCGCTGTTCAATACATCCGCAGGGATCACCCTCTCGCCCACCGCCTTGGCGGAATTCATTTCATTCTTGACGCAATCGCCCCACTCCCGTGTTATCGACTTTCGACAGTTTCGCGACTTCTTGTTGTTCCTCGCTCGGAAGGTATCCGCCTCCGAGATCTACCGGTATTATGAGGTGGAAAAACTCATGGAAATTGACGGAAGAGGTTCAGCGAGGGTGACCATGGAAGGTCTGCCGTCTTGCCCCTTGTATCGTGCTCCACCCATGAACTCCTTTGACGTACGCAAGGTGATCTCAGTTCAGGCGCCGAGAACAACCCCGCATCCATGACGTCGCTACGAGTCCCTGGAGAACAACCAACCTCCGTCAGTCGCGGAGGTGACATCGAGGAGGAGCCGGAGGAACAGCATGATTGGTTACATGGTCGTACAGCAGTCAAGTTTCTCCTAGCGGGTGGTATAGCAGGCGCAGGTGAAACATTCGCCATACACAAACACTAGCTGCTGACAGCCATCAGTTTCAAGGACATGTACCGCTCCGTTCGACCGTCTCAAAATTTTTCTGATCACTCGTGCTCCTGAGATGGGAGGGACCCCCGTAGGCCCTAAGTCCAGTGTCAACGGCTTGAAGGCCATAGGTGGTGCTATAACTCGTATATACGCTGAGGGCGGCATCCTGGCTTTTTGGACGGGAAACGGACTTTCTGTAATGAAGATATTCCCAGAGTCAGCCATAAAGTTCATGACATATGAGACAGCTGTTCGTCCCCTTCGCGTACCCGCGTCCAGCGCGCAGTACTAAGTGTCTGGAAAGTAGAAACGCGCATTTGCCAAACACTGGGATCACGTCGAAGACCCTCGGGACATAAGTGCTAGCAGTCGCTTTTTATCTGGCGGCATTGGAGGATTATCCAGTCAACTGAGTGAGTTTCAGGCTGTTGTAACGGGCTTTTGCTTACGACAATGCAGGCATATATCCCATCGAAACGCTAAAGGTACTACCGGGTCAGTCTGTTTCTTAGCTGATCTTGTCACTGAGTCCTTGCTTGGCAGACCCAAATGATGAGTACCACTGTCGAGAAGCGAAGTTTGGCAGGGGCAGCGCGCTATGTCTGGCAACTAGGGAAACTTAGGGCATTCTATCGTGGACTATCCGTCAGTGCTCTACCTTAATTCGCATTATCTTCCCCTAAATCAACTGTAGATTGGTCTCGTTGGAGTTTTTCCGTGCGTCGTCCGCCGAAAACATCGGTTTTTTTTTTCAATAGTCTTGGCAGATATTCTGCCATTGACATGAGCACATTTGAGGCTCTCAAGCTAACATACCTCCGCTCTACGGGATTAGAAGAACCGGGCGTCCTTGCTCTGCTCGCCTTCGGAAGTATCTCTGGAAGCGTCGGGGCCATCAGCGTTTATCCTCTTAACCTGGTTCGTACCCGGCTGCAAGCTTCGGGT
>JBBPKI010001252.1:0-13731 GCA_038089155.1 Nevesoporus exiguus
ACCTTCGAGACTGCCTTCAAGTTGTACTTCTTTTGCAATTCTGCATCACGTTGTAGGTTCGGCGGAGAAGAGGGATTCGACGAATAGAGGCAGTGTGTGATGCCAAATGGCACGAGACGTGACAAGGCTGCTTGAGCTATTCGACCAAACCCAATGAAACCAACCTTGCGCGTGGGAGAAAGTACCGTCGTGCTTAGCTGTGGTCCACAGAGGCCGAAGGGGGCCCACGAGAAGTTCGGCCACTGCGGGGGTAACCGGTTGGCCTATCTCGGACGCATGGCCGTTCGAATTCAATCACGTACCCCTCCATTTTTCACCAGGGAATATCCTATCCCACCGTTCCTCCCTGCCATCAATGCCAACATCACAGTTAGATCTGCGACTGTACGACAGAGTTAAAGGCGTGAAGCTAAGCATTGGACCCAACTTGCCTGCACTAGTCAGGACATCAGGGGTATAACCAACTTTGAGTCCCCTTTGCGCGACTGCGCTGAGGTCGATATGTTCTGTGGATTCGGTGGATAAGCAGGAGTGTGATGAGAAGCGATGTCATGTCAAGAGGGTGATCTCACCATAACCAACAGACATCGTGGACACAACTCGAAGAGAAGGACCAGCTATAAGCCACGAGTTCGAATCAGAACCAGATCTCCTTGGAGTATATTGACCAACCCTTGTCCAAGAGCTCCGAGTCGACCTGTAGACGAAGTCAAACATGCATGCGATGTTATTCAACTGTAGGGGGCGTGCTTTGTCTGTTAGCATGACGATTATCCCACTCGCGCTAGATATATTCTCCAATAACCATTTTCGATCGCATGCACGGTCCTCCGGCCAAACAACCAACTGGCGACTATGTTACACTGACCCGAATACCATCCAAACGAACTCGAACTTACCTCCATTTCGTGTTTACTCTCCAATAGCGGCATCACATCAGGGCCAAGGTTACGAGACACGACGATTTTGTAGCGTGAACTGCTAAGATGTGAGACGGCCAATTTGGTTAGTCGCGCTACTGAACGAAAGTTGGAAACAAATGACCCAGATCGTGTCATCATTGCTGGGATACGGACAGCGTCTATCTGGATGGTCGGGGTATATAATTGTTTACGCCGTGGCAGCGAATCGTGGGGTTTGGCCCCGCCGTAGTAGGCCACCCTTTTAGTAACAAGGGAAAAGTTAGGGGTGGACCGGGCCGACTGCACACCAACTTAGAGGCAACTATGCCAGTCTAAGCATAGTTCAGTCAGGTAGACTCTAGGTCCGGAGCTTGTCATTCGGTGCGTCTTCTAACCTCGTTTCTTTCTTCTCCTAGATAATCTAAACTGTACGTCCAGATCACTACTGACGAATCCACGTCACTGCTCGCCAACAGTGTTGTCATCCATGACCGTGTCTACATCAGGTGAATCTTCGGACTGTTCAATTCCGATATTACCCGCGGGTCTCCAGACGCTCCCAATCGTAGCTTTCCAGAGCCGAACACGACCGTCATTGCCGGCCGACGAGAGAACGGTGCTGAGGTACGAATAAGCAACTTAGGGAAGTTAAGCTTGTACAGCAACCATACCCTGTTATATTCCATTCCACCCGACCAACCGCCGACCTATAAGGGTGATTAGCCCGGTACTCAAGGAAGCAAGGGGCAGACACACTTGTGATGATCAAAGTCTGCAACGATTGTGCCAGTCCATTTCGGTTCTCCCTCCGCCTCGGGATCATCATTATCCTCAACTGGCTTCACTTTCCAAATTCTCACATGGCCATCTCTTCCTCCGGTCGCAAGGAGATGATACGATCGCCCACAGGACGGCGCCCACGCAACAGAGGTAATAGCATATGGCGTCGGTGCTTCCCCATCACCAGGTGGTATTGTCCCCGAATTTGTCTCCGATGGTTTTTGAGCTACGGAGGGGGTCGGATCGAGCGTCAGTAGTGTTGTTGGCCGACGAGAGGGTGATGCTTGTATTATCTGCAAACATGAATAACGAGTTCAAGCCATAGTAGGATTCAAAGTAACTCACTTTGATGGTTCCCGAGATGCCGCAGCCGGCTGCGAGGACTTCACCCCAGTATCTCTCTTTACACCATGATACACACCATCCACCATCGGCTTCTCGGTTACCCAATCCAGGTCTCTGTTGCAATGGAACTTGTGATTGTTGAAGTGCCTGAGCGACCAAGGATGCGGATGCACCTTCGAGTGTTGCGCTTGTTTGTGTGGGTGTCGCAAATGCGACAGAGAGCGACGACGGGGAGGACATTGACGGAAGTGTTGTGACATCTACCTCCTCGCAAAGCTGCCACGTAGCCAACGAAGATTGTTCTAAACACTCATATATCCGAAGATGGTTGTCAGATGAAACCGTCGCCTGAGCAAGGTTGAGATAAGGGAATGGTGCTAAATTCATGCTGATACATACCAACTTCAATCCGAAATGGTGCGGTGCAAATTCCACCGCTCTCACCGTGCCACGTGCGTCAAGCAAAACAGCTCTTTCGACCCATCTCGATGAAGAGCTACTGCAAGAGGCCGCGGTCTGCGCACGTACAAATCCATTTGATTGGGTATTTCCACCGGCCGCAAAGGAAGTCTGTTCCCAGATTTTGACAGTCCGATCGAATGAGGCTGACGCAAGGATGGTGCCGAACTCTGGGTGAGCCCAGCTCAGCCTCGAAACAGCAGCGTCATGGGCCTATACAAAAGACGCAATGAACACGTTACACCCAATGCAATACAGAGACAATACAACCTTCCATTCGTCTTCTATGCCCCAGGTCCCTTCGGTTTCGTCAAGCTGCCAGATTTTGATTCTGAAATCGTTTGGGAGTGGCTGATACGCATTTTGATCAAATCTTACCGTTGGTCGAGGCCGCAGGTGGCAAGACGGAGTCCGTAGTAGTCATAGGAAAGGTCTGTCACGAGATCATCGTGCGCACTCTGTATAAGGCCAGTCTGGATCATCCTAATGAGACCTTTTTGGCATGCCACCGGCAGCTGGTGTGAGAGTGTGCAGTAGAATCAAACTCTGATTCTGTGTAGCTTTGCACGTCAGTGGTCGTAGCAATGGCAGAATGCAGTCGAGTCCCGAGTCGGAAACAGCGGTTGACCAATTCGAAGAGCTAGTGCCATAACTGGAAGGCGAAGGCCTCTGAAATCAACAAAGATAAATTACTACTAGTGTAACGTGACGGCTTGTCAACTACATCGTACTACCTAAATCAAAGCCTTTGATCAAGATATGGTTGTTCTAGCGGCAAGCATAACACTTGATATTGCGCAACATATTATTCACCCCTTTATGGTCTTTCGGTTTGCAGACGCCTATGAGCGCACAAACAGAGAAGCTCGTACTAGGCGGTGTGATTCGGACGGTCGTAGTACTAGTTTGAGCTCAATCTCCAACTCCAGACTGTAACTATGCTGGAGGATTCGGCATCTTTCTGTTTCGTCTTTATTGTAAGGGGGGCTAATTCGATTTACTGACACTACAGTGCTAGTCGCATTCGACCTCATGTCCTGTGAGTATTTTCAAGGTCGACGTCACTCCTTCTGTTGAAACCACATCAATTTCCAAGCACCAGGCCGTTGGCGAGACAACAAGAAGGCCAAAATAAAAGCGACGGCGGAGCAATGTATGCCTGGTAAGGCATTCGACAAATTGGCTAATGCCGTCAAGTCAAACTGCTGGCGGGACGACACTTGCTAACTGATCCGTTGGAGGGGCTCCCGACGAATCAGTATGTGCCCAGCGTATAGAATTCGTCTGGGTAGGGGATTGGAAGTCAAGGGCTATCGTGCAATGGCAGCTGAACAACTCACCGCTTCATTCATGTCATGCGGCTCATCCATCTCTGCCCTAAGCGATTTACGAAGAAGGAAAGAATTGAGAAGGGTCTCCAGAATGGGGGATTCAGTCAGTAGATGGTACATCTCATTCATAGCCGAGATACTCACATTCGTGTAGATGCGGCCGATTGGAATGGCGAACATGGCATGCAGTTTCATACTAGGGCGAATAGCAAAGGCAATCAAATCGCCCATAGCGAAGATCCCGGAAAAGAGACCTGCATTTATGGCACGACGAATAAGTCGGTTCAGAACTGTATTCGTCCCGGGGTGGCCAGTTCGCGAACGGGAGAGGGAGATGGTCAAAGTAACTGGGAATTGCATGTGAGCACCGTGTTATGTGCATTGAGCCAAACGAGGCATACTGGTTATGAACGTGCCCGCAACGACCTGCATGGACAGCCAGGCAATGAGGAGGGGAGTAACGTGGAGGGATTCAGACAAACTAAAGGATTATCAGTACGAGGTGATGCTACACCTGTGGGACGTACAATTTGATGATAGAAGCTTCAATGGTGCAAGCCATACCCAGGATAAACGAAGGGATCACCAGCAGGATAACAGCTCCAAACAGTATTTTGCTGCTTGTAAAACGCCAGATCCTGCCACACACGAATTCATGTTGGGATCTAGCTGTCCAGAAAATATAAATAATTACTGAAACCCTAGATATATCTGTGTTACTAGTGCGGCAAGCGCAGTAGCAAGAGGAGTGAATATCTGTGGCCATTCAACTGCTTTGAGTACTGTCAGGACCAGATCAGAAGGAACAAGTGGATGCCACAATTACATACAAGCGAGAGCCGCTAGATCATCATAGTCGATCACTCTGGGACACGCTAGGCATGAGTAGAAATGGAGGTCGACAAGGCTACGAACTTATAACTCCATATCATATATGTGACCCTACGAAATGAATCAACTCGCTCCACAAGCTCCAGAAAGTGAATCGTACTCACGAGACACTGTGGAACGTGTCTAAAATGAACAGGAAGAGTACCATATACCTTGGGTGGTTCGTCAAAGCTGTACAGTTGTGGATTGCCGACCGACCGACCTTGTTGCCGGTGGATCATTGGGTTCTGAGCGGGATATGAGCGATAGTGGACTCATGTTCGCTCAGTTGACTTACGCGTTCGATAGTACGCTGCGAACTGGTACGTGACAAGGCCGTACAAATAGGTATTCACTTCGTTCGCAACGAGTCAGACAAGCCACAAAATCCAACGTCCATGCTTAGACTAAATAACTCACAAGATATGCCCACTACAAGGGCACCTGTTGTTTGATCCCATCAATACAATCTATTATTCGAACGACTCATTCCACCCACCCACGGCCGAGTCATACAACCTCATTCGGAGTCCTTGGCTGCGACTGCGCTATGGGAAACAGATTCGGTGGGTGTTGGCTCGTGATGAGTGCTGCTTTATGAGAAATATGTTCATGGAAACTCTGATCAGAGTTTTGCGAGCCACCAGGGGATTCCACCTGCCATCTGCCACATTCCATGGCCAGTGGCGAGTCCACGTCATGGAAAACCACAAATCTCGAGTGAAGCATGGCCAGTGGCAGCGGCAGGTTCGTCTGATAGGAAACCGTGAGAATCCATATAACATGGAAAAGCATGTCCGCTCGTCATCCTGTGGCCCGTTTCAAGTACTGTGGTATTTACAAACTATGCTACGGTGGTAGTACAATAATGAAGAAGCGTTTCGTCGTATACATGCCGCTTTTTGAAGGAGAATCAGTGAACTAAAAGCCCTGAGGACGCTGACCGAGCTCTGGTGTACACACTCGAGACTTACGTCATAAGCTGCCGTGCTTGCTTACATAAGTATGCCACTAACTCCCACCGCTGGGTCAGCTCAGAGCTGCCACCCGGGCCATGGCAGTGCTGCGTGACTCGAGAGTCGACGGTTGTGCCATGCGAATACTGCAGGAACGGGAACCCTGGACAAAAATCCGGCTTCATGTATCTGGAGCTGGCCCTGACCCAAGGTCTATCATAATAGCGCCCATGCAAATCTGACTGCACCTCGAAGAGCTCAATATTATCCGCACTATTAACCATAATCATCCATTTTGGATACGAACCCTAGGCATTTACCGTATCGATCAATGAATCATGAGCTTGGGTCGCCAGAATCAAGCGCTGAAATTCGTCCCCAATCACACAAAGTTCGAGCAACGACCATTGCCGCTCTTAGTAGTGATAGGTCCATCCTACCAGTACCAGTGTCTCCCAACAAGTATCGTTGCAGCCACATTTGCCATTGCACACTGTTCTCAGCCGAGTAGCTGATTGGCAGGGTCTGAGCTGCTTATTGCTCGTATCCAGATGCTGATCACTACCATTAGATGTCTCTCACGCTCGAGCGCGAGACGTCACAAACAGTCCTTCCGGACCTTACTAGCAAGATCGTGAAACAAGACGATGGGTATCAAACTGCAGGCGGCTTTTGTGACGTCCATAAGTGTCAGTACCGATCTGATGAAGGCGTGAAGGACGTTGCAGTCAAAGTATTCAGGTTTTCGTGCACGCTGGATGACAGTGACCAGTGTAACAAGGCACGTCTGCTATGCGTTGATAATGACAATGTGAAAGTTTGACATCAACATTTCAGATGATTCGTCGAGAACTCGGACTTTGCAAGAGGCTCCGCCATCACAACATCGTTCCCTTCTTAGGCATCGTACATGGCTTCGGAATGGAGGGGAATGCTTCCTTGGTATCGCTGTGGATGCCAAATGGAACGCTTGGAGAATATATAGCAACGAATCATGACGAACTTACAATGACGCGCCGGCTCGAATTGGTATGTTAGGCAATGTGATGTGGATCAGTCACTTTTCGACCTGAAGCGCTTGAACAGTTGTCGGATATCGCGGAGGGACTGAATTATTGTACGCCCTTGGTACCACCACGAAACTCACATTGATTTGTCATCGAATAGTGCATTCGTTTCCTATCATGCACGGAGACCTTAAAGATGTGAGTTCTGTGGAAATATCCGATTCCCCGCTCCTCAACTGCACAATTGGCAGAACAATATACTGCTTGATGGCAGTAATCATGCTCGCATAGCCGATTTCGGGAATTCCTCCATGATACGGGGGATGCCCCAAGCAGCTGATTATTACCTCCAGGCAACATTCGCGAAAGCTGGTGCTGTGCGGTGGACTGCACCGGAGCTCTGCAGCGAAGAGGAGGAGATGCCTCCCCCCACTACGAAGGTTGACATCTATTCATTCGGAAATTTGGCCCTTGAAGTCAGTCTGGTAATCTATTTAACTATTCATTTAGTTTCATTTGCACCAGATCATGTCCGGAAAGGCGCCATGGGCTGAAATCCGGAACGAAATTGCTATCGTTTTGAAATTAGCTCGTGGAGAGACGCCTCGTCGACCACAATCGCCCCCTATCAGCGATATCCACTGGGATCTCATTAAAGGGTGCTGGTCGCGGGTTGCTGAGAGGCCTTCAGCCGAGGACATAGTGGGTTCTATCCGAGGATTCATTGGTGTCCGGGCGTCCCCTCGCAGTGTGCCGGTCTTTTATGACGATGGTACGCATTGCGACTATTTTAATATCTCATTTGCTTTGTTGTTGAGTGTGCTTTAGCGGGTGGCATGGCCAGCGAGAATATCCGAGTTCTAATCGATCGCATCCGTCAAGTCACAGGGAAGTTCGCCAATATTTCCGAATCCACTATCGAGGTAATAATCCGAGTCTGCTTACCCTGGCCATGGGACGTTGATGTCCGTACTTATAATTAGGTCGGTGCTTATGGTATCTTAGACGCCAAGGGCGCATTAGATGTAGAGGGCAATATCTATGACCCCAAACTTCGGGAACTCTCTGACAATAGCGGCTTTGATGTCACGAAGTACTCACCACAGACTTCGAAGACAGAGGACGACCTCATCATTGTTTCTTCCGGGGTCGAGCGAGTAGAACTTGAGACAGATCAGGCAGCGTGAGCTCCTATTGAAGTAACGTGTGCAAGCTCCTGATCATTTTCTCTGATAGCAAGATGGGATCAGCTACATTAAATGGAATCTGGAGGTTCCCAAGAGGTAAACGTGGCGTCCTCATCTGGGTCATCACGCCCCGTCAGAACTTTGTTCCACCTGAAGTCCTCTCGAGGACGCTTCGAGTTGGAAAACATTTAGAAGGCAAAATTGTCGTGACAAGCGTTATGACGTGTCCCGGGTATTTGATATATTTTTCGGGAAGATGTGTGTTATCCTCTGCCTATGTGTCTACTGGCTTCACAATCTCTCAGCCGGTGGAACACTCTCCCTAGATAAGACCGATTGGGCCCAGCCTTCCGTCTCTGGCGACATTGTAAATGGGTGGACAAGATGCGGGGATGGAATAATGTGGAAAGTCTATAATCCTCTGAAAGAATGGTCTTATACTCCCTTGTTCTCAGCCCGGAGGTCACTTGTGAGAACGATGTGGCGGTGGCGCTGAGGCTCACGGGAGTGCTTGCTGATGTAAAGGTATGTGCGCTCATCTTATGTGTATATGAGACCTCGATTACGACCTTGCTAATCACTTCTCAGTACTTCTTGTAGTTTCTTCCCCCATTGTAGCCAGCCAGTGCATGACACGCTTCTGCCCCGTGAATGCTCATGCCTTCTTGCACCGTCTCCTCGTCTTCGTTGCGTATTCCTTGTTGTACTCCCCTGTCTACCACAAGATCCACACCTGACCTCGAACTGTGCTAGTAGCTCTTACGCAAGCGTATAGGGGGGTTAACTTGCCTTACTGAGCGCACTCTCGTCAGACTAAGACTTCAGATCCCCCGGGACTTACCCCGAGAACGTACAGTCAATACAATGGATTGATTTACGGATACGTCATTTTTTACAGGCGGTGTCTATTCTACTCGATGACGTTCATTCATACGACAGAAGAGACAAGCATGTTCGTCATGGGCGACAACGCCATCGACACGGTCAGGGTATCATTCCACCCAGTGCCATTATAATAGGGCGTCTCGCCGAGGATGTCATCCGTTGCAAAGGAACCCGCAGCCCAGCTAACGTAGCCGAGGAAGACTAGCGCAAAACATTGAGACTCGTAGGCAAGTCGTCATACGCTCGAAAGGGGAGACTGACCATCAGAATTGGCGGCCTGGTAGCCAACCTGTTGAGAGAGGTAGCCGACGCACGAGTCGACGTTACCCCCACCCGTTTCAGTGTTGAGCGCCTGTCGACCGTTCTTGCGAAGCCAGGTGAAGAGAGGGTACCAAGAACTCTTGATGTTGTTCGTCACGCATTCTACATGAGTCCCACTGACGTCACACTGAGCCCCCAGCAAGGAAAACAAAGTGAAAATATTACTTACGAGTTGTCATAATCGAGGTACTTGTGAACGTCCATGACGAGATTTGTGATGGTGCCATCAGGGTTTCTCACCATGTTCAAGGCCGCAGCAGAACCGCTGGAGATAAATGTTTCGGCGGACGTGTAGTTATTACCTGGAAGAAGAATCATCTGTGAGGTGGCACCAGCGTGGCGAATCGCAGTCACAGCGGCCTGAACGGATTGAGCCCAGGTTGCGATGTTCTACGTACAGCAGTCGGGTTTTATTAGGAACCCTCAATTGAGGTCTGAAACAGACTTACGGGAATATTATGGGGCTCGTTCATGCTTCGATCCGTCAACCGACCTGGACGGGCATGATTCAGACAACTTACACTCCGAAGATGACACGGCTCTCGTTCTTCCAGTGATTGGCAATGTTATACCAGAGTTCGGCAAAGATCTCATTGCTGGGGCCACCTTGACCAATGATCTGGGGACGTAGGCAGGCACTGAGGGCCATATCTCGAGGAACACTCACCTTGCCATCATATCGAGCATAGTTATGGATGTCGATTTCACAGTATGCGCCAGTACTCAAACATGCGCTGACAAGCATGTTATAGTTAGCAAACTGAGTCTGGTTCGGCACACCAGTCATTCGGCTGTACGTGAGATACTGCCAGCCAACAGGGAGACGGAACATGTTGTAGCCATCGTTCTCGACAAAGTGTCGCATCTGACCAAGGCCGTCGGCACCTACACACACGCATAAGTAAGAAGCGAAGGAGCCGCCAAGCTATGAAAGCATCCTACAGCCTAGTTGTTTGAGGGGAGGGCAAGCCCGCGTAATGTTGCAGGTGCCATCCGTGACACACCCAAAATCTGTGCATCATTAGACAACAGTCGTATGGCGCAAAACGCATGACTTGCCAAACCCTGCAATGTTGACACCAGCAAACCTCAAAGGTCGGAAAGTCTGCGCGCTGAAGGCGACAGCTGAAAGTGCAAGGACGATTAACGACTTTGATGCCATCTGCGTGCAGGGGGGACGAAACACCAAGGGAGGAGAGGCTTTATATAGTTCGACATCATGACAAAATTACTACCTGCAAGCCACTTACCAGACGAATTCTTCAGCCCCACAGTAACCCCACCCAGGTTGGGTACTCACACATATCACCGAGGCCTCGTCAGAGGTGCTTCACATTATAAGCACAAAGTGTTGATTCTCAAGTCAGAGCCCAGGCGTGACGCTCACTAGCACTGACATCTCCGTGGCAGAAAGAGTTGAAAAGGGAGCGAAACACCCCCGCAAAGTTTGGGAAGCAGCGCGAAAGCGTGACAGTTCGAATATACTAAGCGGGAACTTTTTTGTCTCGGGGACCCCACTGCGCAACTTTCGAGTTAGAAGAGAAGTACCAATGGCGTGGACGATGGGATTGAGCGAGCCCCTTTAAAACCAACCATAGATTAGAAGCTGTTTTTTAAGGGAACGCCCGTGCCGCCCGTAAGTTCATCGCAGTTCCAGTCATAGCGTAGCTGAACTCCCACCTGGCCATCGTTGAATCAAGTACTTTCCTCAGTATAACTTGATGAATGGCCAGCGCAACGATGACCCGTGGACACGGTATGTGGACAATGCTGGTGAGACCCCATCTGCCAGTGAGACGACAACGCATCCGACGGAGTCCGCGCGGACGAGTCACCGTGGGAACAAGCATGTTATTACCGAGTTGCTGATAATTTGGACCAGTGTGATGATCAGATCTTCATCCAGTACCGAGCCCACTGAGCCATCAATGACGCTGGATCTACCATTTACACTGCAACTTTCCGCAGAGCTACCAGGTGAGCACACATTGAATTGACCGAAATCTTTGTCTACTCATCTTCGTGTTCAGGTCACGAAGAGCGCGCGTGGCATGCCGAATGGAACCCGGCCAAACCTCTGCTGGCCTCGTGTTCGACAGATAAAACGGTGCGCTTGTATACTTACCGCAAGGACCCATACGACCCATCCAAGATCTCCTTTTCACACCTGACGACGATTCCGACGGGGCACTCAAAAACAGTCCGAAGCGTCGCATGGACACCATCGGGCAAGACGTTCGCCACAGCATCCTTTGATGCCTCCGTTTTCCTATGGGAAAAAAGCGAGGATTCTGAAGACAACGTTGACCCATCCGATTCTGATGAATGGGAATGTCTCTCGTACCTGGATGGACCTGAGACGGAATGCAAGAGCGTCGCATACTCGGCAACGGGCACGTTGATCGCAGCGTGTAGCAGAGACAAGTCAGTATGGGTCTGGGAAGGTGGTCATCGGTTTCAAACGTCCATTGATCCTCGTTGACTGGTCTCCCCTTCCCAGTCAAGCCGGATGGAGAGTACGAAACCGTGGGCGTCATCATGGAACATAGTCAGGACGTCAAATGTGTCTTGTGGCATCCTACAGAAGAGGTTGGTCTTGCTGTTGCAGGATGTCGCTTTGAGATTGATTCTGGGTAGATTCTTGCATCGGCATCCTACGACGACACGATCAAGCTTTACGTCGACGACCCATCTGAAGACTGGTTCTGCTTCGCAACGCTGACCGGCCACTCTGGAACGGTGTGGTCCCTCGCGTGGGCGCCCCGGGGCGATTACCTTGCCTCTTGTTCCGACGACCTCACCGTCCGGATCTGGAGACGGACCGCCGAACACGCATGGGAGTTTGCACATCAGCTCGAGGGTCATACAAGGAGTATATACTCGGTAAGCTGGGGAAGTGGGAATGGCGACAACCTTGGATGGATTGCGAGCACGGGGAGTGACGGTAAGATAAACGTTTGGGAAATATCGGTGAGTTGAATAGTCAGATGATGGCCAATAACTTATGAGCCTCTTCTACAAAAGGAGTCGCCCCAAGGGGATGCTAAGCACGCTACGCTGTCGTCGAGACTACTCGCGTCAGTTTCGTGTGCTCATGGCGTTCATGACGTGAATTCGGCGCGATGGTGTCCTCGTTCTGGGTTTTGGGACCTACTCTCTACTACGGCGGATGATGGATCTGTTAGAATATGGAAGTTGTCACCGACTGCACTGGTGCCATGAGCAAGACTCTAGAAATGACACAGCCTACTACAAGGCTACTAGACGGACGGCGGTGCAATATGGATGGACTCTGCAGATTTGGTTATTGTCAATTCACACTGGTGTGAGCTTCTTTCTCTCTTGCACGCCACCCATCATTATCCGACATGGTGCCTACTAGCAAGGAGTACTGTTCTCATTTGGTTGCGCTAAGCCAAAAGGCGGATGATACTAAGCAGTAGTTACACTCTGTACCGTGGACGGTATGTGTGTTAGGTATTGGGACCCGCAGTGGTTACATATCGCAATTGAGAAGCAGTGAGCTGTGTGTGGTCGTTACCGAAGGAGACCAACCGCGAGCAAGATCAGGACGGAGTGTTGACAGGTGCACATAGTCCGGCCGAGTCATCGATTTCCGGCGTCGCGTGTGCACACGGTCATAATTTCGTAGTTTAGGTACCAGCTTGGATCGATCGACTCATTTTCCACTCTCGGTGAAATGGCAATCCTAGGTCTAAAGCCCCCCTCCGAGCCAACGAAACCCGCCCACTTCGACATAGAACGGGTCATCAGGCCCAATATACTTGCGTTGCGCCCATATCGCTGCGCCCGGGACGACTACCAAGAGGGGATCCTACTGGATGCGAACGAGAACGCGCTCGGACACTCGATGGAATCGTCTTCCCGGATACCCCCCGAGCTGCAGGGCACGTTGGGCGCCAACCTGAACCGATACCCGGACCCGTCTTTCGACGAGATAAAATCACGCATCGCGACCCTGCGAGGGATTCCGGACGTGAAACATGTCTTCCTCGGAGTGGGCTCGGACGAGGTGATCGACTTGATCATGCGCGTGTGCGTCGCACCCGCAGAGGAAAAGATCTTGATTACCCCTCCGACGTATGGCATGTACGCAGTGTGTGCTCAGGTCAACGACATTGGCATCGTCCGGTGTCACCTCAACTTGAGCGGGAGCGAGGGGGAGGGGGGAGAAAAGGGGCGGTTCAGCCTGCGCGTGGACGCGGTCGATCTATTTCTCAATGGGCGAAACTACAGCGCTGACGAACTGAACAGATAAAGGAAGCCGTGTCTAAGGATCCGTCCATTAAACTCGTCTTTCTGTGTTCTCCGGGAAACCCGAGCGGGACTAGGATCACCCTCGACGCCATCCGCTCCCTATTGGACTATGAGCCCTTCAAGGGGATCGTGGTGGTTGACGAGGCGTACATCGATTTCGCTGGAGAGGACGCGTCGGCGGTGTCGTTGATAAAAGACTACGCAAACGTTTGCGTGATGCAGACGCTAAGCAAAAGCTTTGGGCTGGCTGCCATCCGGTGCGCACGCATTCGGCAGCCGGGAGTCGCAACAGACTGATTGGCATGTGGCAGGCTGGGCATCGCATTGGCACAGCCGCCACTGATTCAAGTGCTGAGCAACGCGAAAGCGCCGTACAACATCTCTGGACCGACTGCGCATCTGGCCCTGGC
>JBBPKI010001253.1:0-13730 GCA_038089155.1 Nevesoporus exiguus
GAGGGAGGGAAGAGAACGCGTCCGAAGATAGCCCGTGAACCCGCCGGTGATGCACAAGGCGCCCACGGCGTACGCTGGGATGGCAGACTGCGGAACTGGCATGTCAGCTCTGGAACATTCGTTGTGCGCGATCGGATGAGCTTGCCATAGTATGCTGGATATTTCAGGTAGGCTTACAGGATCGGTACAAATTTGTGGTGGAAGGAGTCAAGGAAATGGTCGTGTGGGGAAGGGCAACGGTCCAACTCGGGGCGTGTGATCCCCATTGCATCACGTTACGCTACATTACGAATCACTGTCACCTGCCAAGCACATACTACTACCATCATGCCGCTTCCACAGAAGAACGAGGAATATGGCGCGAAAGAGTACTGGTGAGCCTGTACAGAGCTCTACTCTGTTGCTAGTACATCCAACCGAACAGGAATTCGAGATACTCCCAGTGTGTCTCCGTCTTGCCCAAAATTCAAGGAATATCTGACCCGAGAGAGATAGAGAAGATCCAGGGACCTCTTTCGACTGGTTCAAGTCCTACGCCGATCTCGCTACCCATATCCGTCTTCTGATACCAGACAAGACAGCCAGGATATTGATGCTCGGATGCGGAAACTCCAAGTTTTCGGAAGACGTGCGCAAACGATCATCGTTTAGAAGCTAGATCGCGTGGCGTTGACCAATCGTCTATCGGTAGATGTGGGAGGACGGTTACAAAAACATCGTCAATGTCGACGTCCGTCGCTTTGACACCGGTGATGACTTGCCTCCGTCTCACGCTTTTGCAGTATTCGGCGGTCGTCATCGAGCAGATGCAAATGCGTCATGCAGCGTCGCGCCCGGATATGGAATGTGTGTACGGCTTACTGATCTGTGGTCTGACCCACGACGTTGTGTTGCAGGGCACGAGATGGACGTCCGCGCGTTGTCATTTGAAGATGCTTCGTTCGACATCGCGATCGATAAAGGTAGCGATTGTTCTACGCGACCTTTTTCCAGTCGGTGAACATACCCCACGAAGGAACTATGGATGCGATGATGACATCGTCCACCTCCGTTTGGGTCTGTACTCATCCGATGACGTTTTGACTACCCGACCTACTGGTGGAGTGTGTAGGATCCTCCGGAAGATGTTATCAAGGATTGTACTGCAGAAGTATTGGAAGTGCTTCGGTGTGGGCCATTTCACCGATATTTTCCATGACTTTGGGGCTCACCTCGTTCCGTAAGGGTCCTGCGACCGTCTGGTACCTTTCTCTACATCACTTTTGGTCAACCTCACTTTCGCCGAAGGTTCCTTACGGGTCCGCATTCTTCCGGAACCAAACTAGAAGTAAAGGAGTTGGGAGAGTCTTTCCATTATTATATGTATGTATTGCACAAACTGGCTTAGCCCGGGTCGTTGCAGGGGCCCGCATGATCGCCTGTACTTCAGCAAGAATGACCACGACATTGTCGGCCATGAAAGCCATGGATCATACAGACTCGAGCTACTGCAGTTCCAGGTCTGCCAACCGATACCTTCCTACGCTGATATGATAACGGACGAGCCCGGTCGCGAACTTCTTGAACGCCTCGCAGGCTCGCGGAGACCCGCTCAATATTTCGAGAGTACTCTCAAAGTTCTTGGCGGTCGTCTCTGCTAGCATGCTCAGTGCGTCCAGCTTGGACGTCTTATTGTGTGCTGCCATGATCGATATCTGATTAGTCGCCTCGCCAGCCAGCTCTTCCTTGTAAAAGGACAGTACGTCGCTAAAGCGATATGAACAGCGCTCCAGGTTAATGTCGTGAAAATGCGAGGGACGCACTTTGCATTGTTGAAAAAGCGCATCATTTCTGGCAAGGCCTGAATGTAGTCTTTCACGGGGATCTCCCGAGGAAATGCCATGAACACAAAGGCTTCGGGGGCAGCAGCCATCATCCGCTGGTATGTCGCATACCGTCGGGCGGCGCTAGAGACCTATCCACCGTCGTCAAGAACAGATTCCGCGAGCGTCCTGGACGGACGAATACCTGCATGTGCTCGGTCTCGTGCTCCAATATATGAGCAGCCACAAAGTTTAAGGTCGACGTGACGACGAGACTAGACGGTGCGGGGTGGAACAAGTCAGGCGCTTGACGCAAGAGGTCCGCCAGCGCGTCCAAAACGCCGTTCCCATGTGCTTGGCCACGGGTAAATCGTTCGTTGAACTGATAGACGTGAGGTCTCTCCAAAGGGAAACATATCATGGCATCATCGACGAAGAATACACACGCGGCATAAAGCGCGGCCCAGACCTGAGTGGGACGATGACTCGGAGGTAGATGTGCGGTCGTCGCTGCTGTGTAGGCGACGCAGTCACGCAGGTACGTCCGTACGGAGGGCGTACCGTCCATCAAGTATCCGCATCGTGTGGCTCGGTCCACGCATGCTTGGTAGAGCGTGTCGTCGAATGGCACTGTTTCGTACGGAACGTTGAAGCGCGAAAGGAAAGCCGCTACCGTCCCCCGGACGTCCAGGATCTAAGAGAAAGAGGAGCGTGAACGAACAAGGAGCGAGTGGGCAGACTTTCGATTTACCAGACTTCTCGGAGAATGGAAGCTAACTCGATTGTACAAGGCCCGTACGCTTTTATGTTTGGGGAGCAGGCAATGGAGAATATCACTGCTGTTGACAGAACATCGTCGGATTCGAAAACTCGAATAGTTCAATAGAGTCCGATACATGTCGGACACGGTCGAGACTGAAATTATACTTGTATACTGCTAGTCAACCTTGTTCGGATGCACTGCCATAGTGTTCTCTGCTGATCTGAACGGGTTGTGACCCAAAATTTGGAAGCATAAACTCTGAAATCTTCAAGAGGGTCACAGTCAACCTCAACCGGCGATCTGTGTACTGGGCTAGGTCATTAAGAGCACTGCTATACAAGGTCAAGCAGTAGGGTTGCTCTTTCGGGCACTCCTTGCTACGCCTCCTTTGGTATCCTTATTCTGACTCTGACTTCCCTCATCTACATCGCTATGGCGTGCTCTTGACAGCTCCCTGCTCGTCATGGCATATTAGGCCGTGGTAGACGTTTACGAGTTGAAAGCCTCCATTAATGCGAAGGCACATGATCACGAGAGTGGACCTCGTTAATGACCAAAGTCGTTGTGAATCTACCTCATCAAAACAAGAACTTGACATTTTTGTAGTATGCCAGCAGGGGATTCTCCCCATTCCTGAGTCGTGTCTTGTCTAGGTCGCCATAAGTCTCCATGAACTCTGCGTGGGTGAAAACGTTACTCCTTCTTTCTCCTACAGGCAGTCCACTCGCGGATTTGACACCGTCAAGCGGCGTGCGACGGGACGATGGGGAGAAAAAATGCGAGTCAAGTGAGAGGGGAGAACTATCTATGGTAAAAGGCGATGAACGCGCACGTTTCGCATCGAGGGCGTCATCACCAGTAGCAACCGGCCGTTCGAGGACGTATTCATACATGTCTCGCAGCTGCTCGAACGCGGTGGGGAACAAGATGTCGAAGTAGCCCTGGCGAACGAAGATTGTTTTGCAGGGTACCATTGTCCCGCGTACGCTCGTCTGTACAACAGGCGCATTTGCACCTGGAACTGTATTAGGTAGGGAGGAGAAGTCTGTGAGGAGTAAGCGATGACGAGGAAAATGCATGCGGAGCAGACGAAGAAGAGAGAGCTGGCGAGTAGGGACGTATTCAGGAGGTGATAGGTTTGGCGCAAATGGAAGGGTCGAAACAAGCTTTCTCAGCGGAGATGCATGCAGGTACCAGGGCAAAGGGGGCTGATGTTTTATGCGTTGACGGAGAGAGAGGAAGGATGCGATGAGAGGATCAGTGATTCTTGTGTAATACGGTATAAATTCGCCCTCCCCGCTGACGGCGACTAAGCCCTGGAATGGCTCCAGCGTACGAACATCGTATCGGACGAGATCATGAGCAAAATTGTCCACAACTTCAGCGGCGAGGATATAGCATGGTGCGCATTCTGTCCTCGTCCAGGAAAAGACACTCCTATGCTCGACGTTCGCTGTGCCCTGTCCATGGCCTGCCCTGCGTAAGCGGGTCCGTTGAGCATTGGCGAGTGGGGCACTGATTTCAATGATAGTGTAGACCGTGCGATCATAGACTTCAGGATAGTGTGTGCGGAGGTGGTCGAGAATGTTCAATGCCAGAGTACCATTCCCAGCTCCAAGCTCGTAGATCTTGAAGTCTTCGTAGGGGAAGTATTTCAAGAGATATTCGGACACGAGACATTGGGCAATGGCTTGACCGTACCACGGCTAACTCAACTTTGAGAGTAAAAAAGACAAGGAGTAAGCCTACACATACCTTGAATAGCTCAGTAGGTGTATGCCAAACTTGCTTGCCAGGGCCGTCTGTCTCTGACAGGCTGCCACATTCTACATAACGGCACGCGACAGCCGCATCGAACTGTGCAGTGTCTTTGAAGCTGCTGAAGTTGAATCCCTCGTTTTCCTCTCCAGGTGCTGTGAGGATGGTGGCTTGCTTGGAGAAATACCCATAGTACGGATTGTATAGCGCGTCTTCGATAAAGTCGCGTACAAGCATACGAACGCGTGTCGGTGGAGCGGTAAAGGAGTCGGCCAAGTCATTGGAAGTGACAAGTGGATAGGAAAGGTACTCCTGTGGGACATCTGTAGAGAATGCGACTTCAGGGTTGAAGTTGAACTTTTCCTTGCTAATTTTACGAGGTGGCAATCTATCTGACCATAGAATAGAAGAAGTCGCGAAGTAAGCCTTGAGGCATTGACGTCGGAGACAATGGCGCTGAGCTTGCCTCAGTGTTGTGGAGAGCATGAATGAGCGTGGACTTCGAGCGGAACGGTAAAACTGGCAGACACGTGGCTCCGACGCCACGATGTCACGTTCCCGTTCACATCTAATCGGCTGCTGTCTGATCCCAACCACATTGTATCGTTCTAGATCGTTTATATTGGTATGGATGTCGTCGAGCGCAGTGTTCGCTCTTGGATGGCTTCCGAAAAAGATTCCGAGGTCGAGAAACTCGTCGTAGGCATGTACCTTGGGGATTTCACCCGCTGCCCATATGATAACTGTCATCAGGCATCTCCTCCGGCAGTGTCACTTTCTTTGATATTGTCAAAGCTCTTGGCGAGTACTTGGCATCGGAAGAGGACCACCTGCGGAGCAAAGGTAAGTCTTTTCGCGACGTCGTTGAGGCTCATCTTACTTGCAATAGGCGTGCAGATTCTTTCTTCAGTGATCGAACGCTGCCCTAGGGATAAGCTCAACAGACAAGCGGGTATGAGCATTTGGAAAGCTTCTCCTCAATATTCCTGACAGTGACACTTCTAGTCCTGGTTCTGACTACATTCTATTGCTCCAAGCTGGAGGACACAGAAACAATCACGCCGGCGCTTAGCGGACTCTCTCACCTCGTCACCTTCCCCTCTTTTTTGCCCCTTGAGGTATCTGATGTACTTTCCGCGTATGTTTCACTCTTGCGTCTCTTGTATGCAATTTACATCTCCTGTCTAGAATCTTCCAGCATGTTCAGATGAAGTCACTAGTACAACCTACTCGTCTTCATGTCTTTAACATCATAGACACTTTGTTGAACACCTACTTGGACGACCTTAAAAGCACGGAGGGGCAATTTCTCACAGGTTACGCGACTCTGGCAGCTGAGGAAAAAGATCCCCGGAACCTCCTCGTTGCCTTCAAAATTACCCGCGTAATTCTGACTAGCTTTGATATATCAAACCATGTCGAGGTAAGAACGCGACATAAGAGTAGCCACCGGAACCCTAAACATCACCCTTATGAGTCAGGCTTATTTCGATATCATCTTTTGCTACTTTCCTATCACCTATCGTCCCCGCCCAGACGATCCACAAGTAGTTAACGTCGATGACCTCATATATTCACTCAGGTGAGTCCAGTGTTCCCTTCTGTCTAATCCTTGATTTACCGGCGCGCTGTGCCGGAATGCACCACTTGGATACCTCGGGTCAGAACATGCCTCAGTGCAACCCCTGCTTTCGGGTCTCTCGGCACTACTCTCTTCCTCGAAAAGCTTGCGATTGGGTCACCATTAATTAAGGTCCGTGTTTCCTACAGAAACCACCAGTAAGTAACGTAGCCACACGTATGCAGCGGGACGTCCTACAAACGTTAGCCATTTGTCTTCCTGTTTATGGGACTGACGTAGTGAGGGAATTTGGGCGGAAAATTTGGAGTGCGTTGAAACTCGAGGTATGCATTTCACTAATTGCCGTACATTACATTGACAGAGAACGTCTGGAGATCTTCCAACCTACGGATTCTTTGACCGAAGAAATGGCTTTGGATGCCTTACGCGTCTTCATTCGCGTGCTCTTGTCTAGTTCGTCGGATACTATCGACGAAGCCATTGATGCGACATTTCGAACAATTTGTGCAGACTCTCTTGAGTCAATTGCAGAACCAGAGAAAGCTCAAGCTCAAGCAGGGATCAAAGTCTTACGTGCTCTTGTCGATACACCCTGTACGTTGCGCCATATCTCATAATGGTGCACCGATAATGAGAGCTGATTCGAGGCTCTTCAGCGAAACTAGGAAATGATGCGATTAATGACGCGATCAATAAATTAACTACACTATTCCATGATCCAGGGGAGGTATCCAATCGAGCAGTAGTTATCAGACACTTGACTAATCTCCTAAATGCTTTCGTACCTCCGGCGATCGGGGAGCCATCGACGGCGACGGAGCGGCCGTCAAAAGATCTTCCTCTACTTGTTTCTTCTTCCCTGGTGTCCCAGAAAGATGCCATACTTGGTGTGCTGGTTGTCGGACTGAAGTCCTCTGCGACGCGTTCGCCTGCAGTCCATGGACTCTCGACCCTTATACGTATTCCTACCCTCCTGACAGACAATGAACTGAGATACATAGTTCTCGAGACTGGCCAGTTCATTGGGAAGGAGCTTGACGAAGCAGAGGACGTTACGTACGTACTCCATCCGCGCCCTGCTTTCTCCAGATGATACTGATTTTACCTCAGAGACGACGTCCTCCCACTACTGTCTTCAATTGCCGTCATAAACTCACATCATCTCGTGGATCAGATTCTCCCCTCGCTGTTCGCTATGCTTCCTGAACAAGCACCTTCTAGAGATGCTCTATCCGAGCGTACGGAATATTGGCGCACTCTTTGCACCTTAAGCAAGCTCTGCGAACAACCAAGTTTGTTCGAGATTCTAGTTATCCGACTTACAGCCAAACTTGGGTTGCTCTGCTCTCTATCAGAGTCGCAGGGAGTTTCTCCCGGAGGAGCGATGCATGCTGAAGAGATGGAGCGCAGCGCAGCGTATGCACATGCACTTCTCCTTACCCTCGAAAATACGCTCTCAGCAAAGGTCAGCAAGGCACTACCTGATCCAGACGTGCCTAAGTACGTCGACCAACTACTTTCACATATATTCCGGCTCTTCCTCGTGGATATGGCCACAAGCAAACGACGGATCTTTCAAGATCAAAGGCTGTTGCGTTCTGGCGCACGAATTGTGAAGTTAGTTGTGGAAGCACTATCCATCGAGTATGTTATCTATCCGTCACGTGGTCTTACGCTCACGGCCCCGTGTAGACAGCAACAAAAGTTTATCGACGCAGTGAGCTCTGCTTTTATCCACGGTCAAGTTAAAACTATTACCGGAGGAGAATTTCCTTCCATCGCTGAGGAGTTCAGACCCTTTCGTGTTGGTACAGCTACTCATTTACTTCAACCCGACATTGATCATTGCACAGGCTGATGCTAGTGTCCTGCAGCGAGAAACAGCTATCCTTTTCGCAGCTGCGCACATTCCTATCCGCAAGGAGGTACGCGATGCCCCACATAACCCCTATAAAGATATTTTCGAGTCTTGGCTTCTTAGGTGTCCGTAAGGAAGATTTCAGGAGCTAATGGACAGTTGGGCGTGTCTGCGTTTCTCAGAAACCTTGTCCAGTGGCGCGACTTATCCACTTGTACCACTTTGCAGAGAGAAGCAGCATCCGAGCTGTTCGTGACACTAGTGAATAAATATGCGGATGGTACGTCTCATTCAAGCCTGACTGCCACATGCTTCGACGTAACCTATCATGGAGATATCTCTGATTTCCTGGACGAAATGCTAACAAATTACTTCCCGTCCACTCTCAATAATCCCGCCGTCCCCCTCGAAACACGTCGAAGGGCCATAGACAACTGGGTTTGGGTGAGATTACAGTTTAATCGTCAAGCGGTGTTAATTTACTGGATTCGGGTGTAGATAAGTAGAGGTTTGGTCGTCCGATCCCATTCACTAGCGCTACCCTTTATCAACTCCCTGGTTGCTCTTCTTGATGACAAGGCCGTAGCCTGGGATGCGGCCCGTATGTTTGGGACACTGTTCACAGATGACGGAGTTCTAATTAAACGCAACGGTGCCATACTGAAGGTGAGCGGGAAGTGTACTAAGAATATTTGCAGCAAGGTGTTCTCAGCTCAACAAATTAGATTCTCCATACTCAGAAATATTTCAGCCTCGTGTTACCCAAGGTAATGGAGGGGTCGAGCAGAGCTGATGGTGTGTCGTTAGATGCTCTTGTCATATCATCTGACGATTGGAACTAGGCACGAGGCGAGAAACAGCCTATCTCACTGCTCTAGCATGTCTCATTAAGGCAGTTCCAAAATTATTATATGAAACCCAGATGCCCGCTGTGCGTCCACCTTATATAAGTCTTCTCTTTGACCCAGACATGATCTTGTAGCTTATGCCGGTACTACTACGCGGACTCAAGGTTGCGGATCCTGAAATACTCCGGCAAATCATCGAGACGTTCTCAAACAATATCAGCACTTTTTCCGGAGACGAATCGTTGTCAACGTACGCCTCTACCCTCGTAACCATCCTGCTCAAAAATTGCATGGTTGCGAGCATGCCGGAATACGTGGGTCACGGTGTCTAATATGATTTCCATCGGTACGATGACAACATACAGAAAGTTCGTGCGGCAGCATTGAAGTGCCTCGGACTACTCCCTGGTGTAGTACGCTACGATTTGCTTCACCCCTACAAATTAGGCGTTTTGAAAGACCTCGCAAACGCATTGGATGATCCTAAAAGAGCCGTGAGGAAAGAGGCAGTAGAAGCTCGGTTCGCCAGTCTCGTCTGTCGCATGTTTATCTCGAACACTGACAACGTTCCGACTCCCGACAGGACAAGATGGTGAGTCGCGCTGCGTATAAGGGTGGATCGATTAACTACGGATCGGATAGGTACAAGTACAGCGGTTAAAACATTTCTTAGGGGGATAACGAAAAAAGGAAGGGTAAGCAGTAGGTCTACTGTATATCGTTTGGTGTACAGTGGGACGGAAAGTACTTTTGTTTGTGGCAGAGCCCAGAAACTTAGTCCACAGGGGCTATTGACGACTAGTTTGTTTGTTTTTAACCGCCGCTCGAAATCGAATGGGGAGTCGGCAAAGCGGCCGAGCCTCACTCCGACGAGAGAGTAACCGCGCGTTTGACTCTTAAGTTTGTCGCTGCCGCTGCCAGAGCCATCATGTGGGTCAGTATTCTCGTACTCTTTGGACGTCTGACTTGGGGCTGATCAATCGATTGTAGACCGAGCATCGCAACCCAGAAGGACGGACCTACTGGTTTAACACTGCAACCCGAGAGAGCGTTTGGGAGAAACCAGACGGTAAGTACCCATCATTTGACTGGCCGATCACCATCTCAACTATCTCATAGACCTGAAAACTCCTTTTGAGGTTTGGGATCTCCTTCCCGTCCATGATTTCTGCTTGACTTTTTATCATAGCGCGCTCTGACCCAAACAAAATGGAAGGAATATTTCTCCGGAGGGAGGAAGTACTATTATAACGTGCGCCCTATCTATTTGTTTCACCTTCCAACGCAATATTCATCCGCGTGTCGCCCTAGACGGAAACGAAAGAGTCCAAGTGGGACATGCCAGATGAACTCCTACTTCTCCTTGAGAAGGTGGAGAAGGAAGCCCAGGGCAGCCAACTCGTATTAGCTAGCAGCGTGTACATTCACTTTTATTCTATCTTGTAGTCTATGTGTTGACTTTTTTTTCTAGACCTACTGCGTCGCCTACTGTTACCCAAACTCCCACTGCCCCGACTACTGGTTCGCCCGCTACCCCAGCTTCAACAGCTCTCGCGAATGGTACCAATGGCACTGTCTCTGCCCCTGGTTCGGCCCTCCCGTTTTCCTCGGGTAGTGTTCTTCCTGCACGACCAAACCTTCCCGATGACCCAGCGATTCCCCACAACGGTTTTGTAACCTTTGAAGAAGGCGAAAAGGCGTTTATGCATCTGTTGAGGAAAGCAGGCGTTGATGCGGATTGGAGTTGGGATCAAACTATGAGGGCTATCATCACCGATCCTTTGTATAAAGCGCTGAATACACTCGCTGAGAAAAAAGCAGCCTGGCAAAAGGTTAGTGCTCGAGTTACTGTTCCTGACTACCTCCATCATAGCATATACCATTGATGGGATCCTGACGAGTTTTAATCACAGTTTACTGATGGACTCCGTGCGAAAGAGGAAGAAGAGAAGGAAGCCCGATTGTCCAAGCTACGTCCTGCCATAAGGAATATGCTCAAAGGCAACCCCAACGTCTTTCATTACACGACATTTTCCACAGCTGACAAGCTTTTCTCTCAACATCCTATATGGCAGCAAGCCAAGATCGAATCAGAGAGAAAGCTCATATTTGAAGAATATGTCGCAGAACTTAAACAACGTGAAGTGGTGTGTACTTGATTGAATCTCACATTATCTATTTCACTCATCCAATCATATTGACTGCTGAGAGTAGCAAGAAACTAGGGCAGCCCGAGCGCGCAGTATATCCAAGATTGTAAACCTTTTCAAAGAGCTGGGCGTCGATGTACTTACACGATGGCGCAAAGCCCACGAAATGGTCATCGAATCAGAGGAATGGCAGAACGACGAAGAGTTGCAGAAACTTCCCACGCTGGATATACTCCTGGCGTTTGAGGACTACAGTAGGGTCAAAGAGCGCGAATTTGAGGAGCAGATGCGGCGTGCCCAAGTAGATAAGATCCGCACAGAAAGGAAAGCACGTGAGGCATTCAAGGTAAGCGATGAAGTTACCCTCTCACACAATAGATATTTAATCTAACTATGGATAGGCACTCCTTCAAGAATTGGTCGATGCACGCAAAATTGGGGCGCGCTCGAAATGGCGTCAGGTTTACCCTACGTTCGCTTCAGATGAGCGCTATCTCAATCTTCTCGGAAAACCTGGTTCCAACCCATTAGAACTTTTCTGGGATGTTGTGGACAAACTTGACCAAATGCTCGATACAAAGATCGTTATCGCCGAGGAATGCATCCGTCGAGTAGAAGCGCCCAATGAGTCACCTGAAGATGTAGCCAAGGTTGCGATAGTTACCGCGCAATCGACCGTGGAGGAGTTTGCAAAGAGAGTAAGAAGAGATCCTGAGGCAGGCAGGCAGCTGAACGATGAAGACCTCCAAGAGGTGTTCCGCTGCGTACGTTATCTTCAACTTGATATATTTTCACCACTCAACCCCATGTTAGTTGCATGACCAAGCAGTCAAGAGGCAACAAGACGAGAAACGCCGTTATGAACGTCGGCAAAGACACCTGCAAGATGATTTGCGCTATGCACTCAAGAAACTGCCCGATCCCATCGATATTGGCATGCCATACGAAGCCGTAAGTTTTGCCTCTCATAACCACACGTATCTTTTAACTCATGCCGCTGCCTGAATGTTCCTAGGTCGTACCTTTCATCGAGAATCTGCCAGAGTACAAGGCTATCGAGGACGAAGAAACCCGTCGTGCTGCCTTTGCCAAGTTTATCAAGAGGCAAAAGGAGCGCCTTCGGGAAGCCGCATCAGAAGATGGTGCATCCACTACAAGCAGGAAACGCAAGGAGCCACCCCGCGATAGTGACAGGGATCGCGAACGCGAACGTGATCGAGATCGGGAACGCGACCGCGACCGCGAGCGTGACCATGACCGTGACCGCGAGCGTGAGCGAGACAGGGATCGAGAGCGCAATCGTGACTCGTACCGCGACAAGGGACGGGACTATGATCGTGATAGGGACCGTGAGCGTGATAGGGACCGCGACCGCGACAGGGACAGGGAGATGCGTCGACATCATCACCGCGTGGATGACCATGACACGTACTCCCGCGATCATGGACATTTCGATAGAGATAAAGATCGAGATCGAGACTATCGGTCTTCCAAACACTCTCGCGACGAGCGAGATGGGAGGGATGACAGACGGCGGCCTCGACGAAGCTCAAGAGACCATGGGTATGGGCGTGCGTTCGACGAAGCTCCACCGTATGGAAATGAGGATGATGACGGAGATCGAGCTCGCGAAAAACGCGAACGAAGCAGAGATGTGGGCCGCGATCTATCGAAACATGAAGACAGAGGATATGGTGAGAGGGCTGAGAAGGTATGTCACCTAGTGCTTCAGGGGACTAACCACTGAAGTTTTATAAGCGAGCAAGGTATGACCCCGAAGCTGATGAACCGAGAGAGCACAAGAGCGAGAAATCGCCTAGGGCGGAGACTCCGGAGGAGGGGGAGATATAAGAGATGCGATGATGTTGGATGTACGCATCGTCGTCCCGTCCGTTGACCCCATGACGCCCGGAGTTCACTTATCGGACTTTAGGTTCCAATAGCTTTGCTCCTTCCTATGCCCACAGTATAGCCAAAAACATCCTTTCCTGATCACCTACAGCGGTAGCGAGAGCCCCGATACCACGATGCTCTGATGAACCGTATTGGATGGAAATTGTGCCCGCATTCTGTACGAATTTTTAAGGTCTTATTCTCGCTTGCTCCAAACTTATAACATAGCTTTACTTCCTTTATGGTTATTTTCTATGATTTGGACCCCCACAGCGTAATGAAAACCAAATGCTGCATGCAAGGGTTGCTGCGCAAGGAAGACGCAGTGACGATCGATCCATGATAAGAACCTGGTGAGTGAGGCAGGTTCGGTTGAGTCTGACACGGACTACTAGGAACAGCTTCTGGCGATTTTGAGTTTGCTCTGCTCCGACTGGCAGTATGAGTAACATGTCCAAGGGATTCTAAATCGCTCATTCCTTGAGCGTGAATGGGAGGATGATATCAATGGACGTATCTTCTGAGCACGCATTCGCTCAGGATTTTATCTTGCGAGAGGGAAGCTAGACCCACAATATATTATCATGCGCTGTTGTTTTTAGGTCCGTTAGGCGTATAGTACGAGTGGTCTGGAACTTGCGTCCTTGGTCGTATAAGTACATCCTCAAGTACAGTACTACCGAGCTACAGTACTTGGTACCTACAACTTACGGGCCTACTGCTCAGTACTCTGCCACTTTCTTCCTCTTGATCGGCACCGACACTGGTCAAGGAGATAGCACTCAATCCTGACCATAACTGTGTTATAAATCGTCTTGATGACTGGTCTGACATATCAGGTTGGACAAACCGGTAAATTTGTTCACTGACTCCCAGGTACAAGTCTAAGACGGTCTTTTCGACAACTGCTCAGCTTGACGCAAGTCTCATTTGTGAGGTTTGTTGATCTACCCGCTAGAATAATCGGTGTGTTCTATTGCTCTGTCTTCAGTGATTCACTATGAACTTTTTTTGGCAGCCTTGTACACTTGATACTATGCGATTCTATGTCCTTGGAATAGGACCCATCGGCTCCC
>JBBPKI010001254.1:0-13730 GCA_038089155.1 Nevesoporus exiguus
AAGTTTATCTTCGGATCTTTTGCCAAGGATGCCCTGGTACCTGGAGTACCTTACTCCCTACTGCGGAATTCTCCCACAACTCCACAGCACACTCTTCCACCCACCAATCGCCATACTACCTCATGATGGGATATGAACCTAGAGCCTATCCTCCTTTAGGAAAGTCCTTCGTCCCTTCTGTTGAAGAGCGGCTCTCCACTCTTGCCGAAGCTCGGAAGGAAGCACTAGCTGCTCATTCCACCGCTCAACGCCTCATGAAGGAGAGACTTACTACCAAGTTCATACCATGGAAGGTTGGAAACAAGGTCTGGCTTGAAGCCACAAACCTTAAACTCAGGTACCCGTCAAAGAAGCTTGCTCCAAAAAGGGAAGGACCCTTTGAAATCATTAAGGTACTTTCCCCTGTGGCGTATCAGCTGAAACTACCTCCGACATGGCGCATTCATAACATTTTCCACGCCTCCCTCTTATCCTCCCATCGGACCACGCCAGAGCATGGCCCAAACTTCCTTCCTACGCCACCAGATCTTATTGATGGTGAAGAAGAATATGAAATTGAGGCTATACTTTCTCATCGGGGATCCACTCACCGCCGCCAGTACCTAATTAAGTGGAAGGGATATCCCACGTCGGAAAACACATGGGAACCTGAACGAAACCTTCGTCACGCTCCCGTTCTCCTCAGACAATATAAGAGTTCCCTCCCCCTTGAGCGATAATGCTCACCCCTCATCAGATTCTCATCATTGCTGCGGTCTTCGCCACTATCTCTCTCGCTGCAATCATCACCATACTCATCGTCATCCTTACCACCACACCATCAGTAACCGCTCCACACCACGCTTGAGTCATGACTTCTATTACCTCACCAACTTCGCTCACCACTTCGTTACCACCCCACCGCCCTAGCTCCCCAGATGTCCCTAGATCCCCGTCTGTCGCTGTGCAAACTCCACTAGTCTCCATCTCCCCTCCGCATTTGCATCAGAGAAACATCCCGGACTGGGCCCTGGAACGACTTTACCCAGCTACCTTACCTCGCTTTCAACGACTCGCCATTTACGCCCATGTCCTGGACCATCCTCAGCTTTTGACCATAGCAGAAAGTATCCCCCTTTTTAAACGTTCGCTCCCTCTTTTAGAGGCCATTTTGTTCTTCCATCACACTTGTTCCCTCCGGTCATTTAGTAATTCACCAAGACTTTTATCTCCGAACCCAAATTTTGCTGCCGCACAAGCCGCCATGCTTGACCAGCTCCGCCTTCATGCCTTGGATCTGATGGACCACCACCAGTTTGGAAGGATAATCTCCGCCTTTCCTCCTGGCGCCTTGGGAGACTTCCCACAGGCGGTCCTTTTCTCTTTAAATGAGATGGATCTTGACGATTACTTAGAGAACGACGTCTTGCACGCCTCCCAGGAATCCCCACCCCCTACTCGTCCTACCACTCCAGAAAACCCACTGCTGGTTCGCATCTCCTTACCATCTGCTGCACCACCACCTGGCCTATCCTTACCGTCTAATGTCCGCGTCCGAGACCTCCCCACTGGTATCACCATTCTCTCTTCCCCAACTCAAGTCCTCCCTGTCCCCGCAGACGTCCAAGCCTGTCTTGCTGCCATGGATCTCTCCGGACACAGGTGTAACACCTGCGGCCGACATGGACATCTGCGATGGAGCTGTCCACAATATAGGTGTCCCCACTGTTCCCTCTATGCCCCTGGACATCCAACCTCCCGCTGCCTCACCTCCCATTGCACTGCGTGCAATCGCTGGGGCCACGTGGCCGAAGCGTGCCTGACCCTCTGATGTGGCCTTTGTGGAGCTGTTGGACACACCGTCCCAAACTGCCCCTTTACTTCTGAGGACTTTAATGACGACCAGTTGGTATTCAACGGTGAGGATTCCTCTGGAGCTTAGGAACGCAGCGGCGCTGCGAAGCTACGAAGGGGGTACTGTTACGATATTTTCACTCCATCCTGGTCTCTTACTTGTTTCTGAACGCATCTCATTTATGTATCCGCATCCACATGCAAGGTACCTACGGTTCCTTGTCACTTTCTCGCTAGACGAGTTTGACTCCTCCTTCACCGTTTCCATTCTTACTTAATGGTCTCTTCTTTTGGACATTACCTCCTAACAGCGTTCTCTCGCACGCTGTCGTGATCCACCTAGCCATCCGCAGTAGTTCTCTCTTGTTCTTCCATATTCCATTGCCTTCCATTTCTTTCTATGCCTACCCTAACTCTTGGTCCATGCGCATCTCCTTGGACTATAAGTAGCTAGCTACTTCACCTGTAAAACCCAAGTTAGATCTACGCAATCCACCTCTTCTCTGGACTTGCTCCTGCCTGAACTGTCGCCTCAACAGTTCTACTTTGCCTTCGCCCTCTTTGTTCGTTGTGAGACGTTGTGCCTCTTCGTGAGTGCCTCCTCACAAAGAACCCTTGTCACTAGCAGTCCAGAAGGACGTGCTCCATAACATTAGATAACTAATGACATGTCTAAGTAGTGCTCAACTAACATAAAACAATGTCAAATAGGTAGAAATAGTAAAACCGGCCAAAAACAATGTAAACTGGTCGCAAACAAATATACCCGGACATCGGAATACCGGGAAACAACACCGGGAAGTGATCCCGGCTGGTATAAACCAACTCTGGCCGGTTTCTGTGCAACCCGGTCATGTAGGGGATCGATCCCGACCGGAAACGCACCGGGAAGTCATCCGGTCTACCGGGATAGCGTCGGGACGACCGGGATAACATCGGATGAAGTGTGATGTCGTCGGATGCCCTATAAATCAGGAATACAGACGTAGGGAACCAAGGTTCTCTACATCGCGCCCCTAAGCAGATCTAGGTCCTCATATTTCAGAGGAACAGGAGTCCAACAGGGAGGAGATGGGGTGATCACGAAATGAGGGGAGAGTGATTTAGTCAATATTCATACTAAGGAATAGTACAGGAGGTACTTAGGAGTTATATAGGGCGGAGTAAGCAAAGGAGATACTAAACAGGATGAAAATAGTATCTAACAAAGACGGAGAACACATGAAAATATTCTAGGAGATAAGAAGTGACCTAAGGGTCACTGAATGTCAAGGGTAATACTAAGGGACGGAGAAGGGATGAAAGAACAAAGAGAAGGACAAACAGGGATAGTGTCTGGGTGATTCTGAGCGAGCACAGCCACAGGTCTGATTGGAGGAGCGGAGCTCCAAGGAGCTCTGTGCATGGTGGAGATGAAGGCAGACTGGAGGGGAACGGAGTTGACTGGAGTTGGTCAGAGAAGGGGCCAAAGGAGGCGGAGATGGCTGGTTTGGCACGGATATGACAGTCACTTGCAGCAGGATAGTGAGGTTGGAACTTGGGGCCAGACAGCCCCCTTTCTCCTGAACCAGCAGCATATGACTAGAATCCAGAAGACGTAGCAGGTGGATAGATCTCATCCATATGGTCAAGATATCACCAGCCACAGTCCATGAAGTCCTTCGTTGTGGGGTACTATGAAAGAACAGATCAGGGAGATCAGTGGGAGGGGAATTAAATAACATACACAGATGCAAAAGTCATCAAAGATTTCCTTGATTGATTTGTTATCAGTCAGATGAATTGTACTCCCAAAATGCTTGATATCAGCACCATGTTGATTGTCCCAGTGGACTCTAGATTTTGTGTGCCAGGCATAGATCATCAAGTGATTGCTTTTGAGCTACAGGATCCAGTAGTAAGAGTTGCCAGGTACATACATAATAATCTGGCAACTCACCTGGCTCCACTTGTTCTTGATACTCTTGGTGTCCTTGGGCCTGCCACTCACAAGAAGGGGTCTCAGGTGCACTGCAAGAGCATTGAGAGTTGATTTCTTGAAGTTTGCACCATCTCCACATTCTGAACTATGTGTGACAAGAAATTCCATCATTGAATCTACCTCACTGTTGGTCCACCTTGCTCTGCCTTCTGGTTGTACTTCTTCAGTCATAGCAGTAACTGCTTGATGGAGACAGCTGAGAAGGGAATGGATATGATTATAGATAAGGGCACGTTGCTTTAGATAGGTATATTCAATGTGGCCAGAGCCTGGGAGGATGGATCATCATGACGCAGGAGAAAGAAGGTTTGTGAATAATTGTCTCCGCTCCAATTCCGGCAGACAATGCCGAACTTTTCACAACTGATCAAATAAACTCAAACAATGCTAGTCGCCCAAAAACATGCCTCCGAGGCTCTTAGGATACTTAGTGACTACAAGTATCCTGCAGTCTAACAGTCGAGACATACTGTGATCTCAGGAGTGTCCAATTCTGGGGCAGTGGCATCAACATTCAGGGTGGCAATGCATCTGGATAATATTATGTTTCTTCGTCATCTTCGAAGATTCCTGCATGCCAAGGGAGCTACCGCTAGTTGCTTTTTTACGTTGAGTGGTAAGTCCAGATCGATCGTCATTCATGCAGGGCAGGAAGACTAGCATGCTCTACAGTGCATTGTCTACTACCAGAATATCTAACTCGCACAAGACGAGCACATCACATACTTTGTTCTCTCAGCCTCAATCGTCTTTGCAAGTCAGTTTGGGTCAGCTATAACTCTGCACCAATGCATATATATGCTTGTGTTTCAGATCGACCTGGCATTCAAACGGTGCACGTTCGAGGGTTCGAGGGGCCCACGAGCAAGTGTATGGCCCACCCAGGGTAACACGTGAATCAAATAGCAGAGGATGAGAACTTTCGAGCGGAACATAAGGCGGATGGCAAGGTTTAGTTAGAAGAGGGCTTAGGGTCGAAGCAAGGCATTCCTTCACCAGACAAGATGGATCAGAAGTCTGACAAGATCGAGCTGAGGAAATAGTGCCAGATTCGGAGAGTTCCAAAGCATCCGCGAGATCGAGTTCCGTCAGACACCTCGAGCTTGTGGTTCCAATCCCACGGGCCACTCGGTGTGTGTTGAGCTAAATAAATAGTTCTGGATGGTGCGGTATATTTCCATCAGCATCGATACATACAATACCGTGGCGGATTACAAACTCGATAGCTTCAACCATGGGAGGTTGCACCTTGAAGTTGCGATTGATTTTGTTGTCTGAGTCGTGTGACCAGGGCGTAGAAGTGTCACGTGCCATGCAAAATATGATTTGTACGTGTTTGGTCTGTCTCGGTCTTGCCCTTGTACTTGCGTGGAGGAAACATTACTGCGCGTCCACCCGACACTAATTCCCTTACTAGTCCCTCGCCATGAGTCCCCCGCCAACCATCAAGCTTCCACAACTCTCCATACCACACAAAAACCCTGGTCTCAAGGGTCGAACGAGAAGTGGTAGCTTCGTCAAAGTCGAGGAAGTGGGAGGACGAGTCGAAGAATTGGTCGACAGGAGCGCCTACGTTAACATAAATGCGAACTGGGTCAACGCAAAGGGTGTGTGCACAGGATCAAGCTCGATCTTTCTCAACACTCAAAACGTCGTTTTACAGGCGCGTGGTTAATCCACGTCATCCTCGTCTTCACGGGCAAGATCATCATCGACACCATCCCCGGCATGACACAGCAAATCAGCTGGACGCTCGTCAACTTGATATACCTCGCGGTGAGTAACTCGCGTCCTCTTGTACGCCCAATGAAGTGCTCAACGTCGTTAGCTATCGTATCTCATGTTCCACTGGGTAACCGGCATCCCATTCGACAATGAACTGCATGCTGGTGCCTACGACGACCTCACACTCTGGGAGCAAATCGACGACGGTGCGCAGTATACCCCATCAAAAAAGTGGCTTGTTACCGCGCCCATATTACTGTAAGTACTGGCCGGAGCCTTTGTTGCAGGTCTCGTGACTCATAGCGTCAGCTTCCTTGCCTCCACACATTACACGAATTATAACCCGTGGTTGTTTACCATGAATCTCGCCGCTCTCACCGTCCTCGCCATAATCCCCAAGCTCCCTCAGGTACGTGCCTGCTCTCATTCCAGACTGGTCTACGCGTCCGTTGACATTCGTCCAGCTCCATCGACAACGCGTGCGATTCCTTGCCACGGAAGGATCAGGAGTGGCTACACCAGTCACACCTAGTTTTTCCCATGGCGAGCAACTCAAGCAAATTGATCAGTTGATCACCGAGGCACACTTCAAATAGTAATATAACGGACTTGATAATTATTTCGGTTACAACTCGACTCTAGACACTGGCCAGGGTGATCAACATCTCTGGACCAAATGCGTTTCATTCTCCAGCGTAACGCGATTCGCAATGGTAATTCCCCTCTCGATGGTGTATATACCGGGGTTGTAAAGCAATTGGAACTGCCGCTGATTACCTCCCTTTATGCCGGCCTAACTTCTGGTAGCGAGACATCCTTGTAGAGTGTAAGGCGCATTCTGATAAATAAGCGAGTCCGAGGAAGGTTTTGTCATTCGCATCATGTCGACAGGCCACAAAAAAGTACGTACAGGTTCCGGAGCAGCATCAATATCGTCACTTTGCCAACGGCAGGGATATAGATAGATACCTGTGGAGAATGACAGTTGTGCGCGTGAGTAATGTTCCTTACGCCCTGCGAGGCGTCTAGCACACCTTATCCCTGACGTCTTTTTCAAAGTTTTTGTCGGCTGCCACATTGACGGCGACGCATCCTTCCTTCAACCACTCCGTTTTGACTTTATATTCAGCACTCGGGACAGCCGAAATAACCACGTCAGAGAACGCTAGACATTCTTGCAGTGATAGTTGACTCGGGTGAGCGACGTGATGGGGGTGATATTTCCGGGTCGCCTCGGGTGACGCGCGAGGCCGCTTCGTATACTCCTGTCATCGGAAGAGAACGGTAAGCTTTCCCGATTTGAGGCGATTCTCAATGGTGTCAAGGGGAATGGGGGGAACCCTTTTCACACACTGCGTACCTGAATAGAGTCGATATCGATGGAAAACACTCGCGCACCGTCGTTGGCCAATAACGCGGCAAGGGGCCTGCCGACGACTTCGGATCTGTGACAACCGGGGGGGGCAGTGTGAAAACTCTGAGGGGTAGGTGTTGCCAGGGGTCTTCTTACCGGTTGATGACGGTCACCGTCTTCCCGTAGGCGCGGTCGCCATACGCGAGGATCTTGTTGTACACCCCGATGTACTCGAGACATTTAACGACACCAAGGGGCGTACACGGGAGAATAGACTTGACCATACCAGGAGGGGGTGTGTCGTCTTTGACTGGGACGGGCGGCATGCCTGACGGGACGGACGACGTGAGAGACTTGGGGTCTATAAATCGAATGCTATACGAGGGCGATAAGACATCGGCAGGGTGAGACGCGCGTCAGGTAACAAGCAATGCTCGCACTTGTGGTATAAATTATAGTGAAACTTGAAATGGAGGCCCTCGACGTCTTTCAGGGGCGAGACGATCTTTGTACAGAGTTTTTCCGTGAGCACTTGAGAGAACGGCGTAGAAGGGCCTGACTTGTTGCAAGTAATGATCCTACGGTCATCACGTTAGCATCGAGGAGTCGTCTGCCGAGACGACAGGCACATCACACACACCTGCTGTCCGCCATAGATCGGGTAATACACCTGAAATTCCAAAGTAAAAAAACATGTCCGTGACACATGAATCCGGATCGCAAGAAAAAGCCCTACATCGAAGGAGAAGCACAAAAAGAAAGACGCACGACGCACCATGATCCCGTCTACCTCCGTATCTTCGTTGGCCTCGATGATCGCTTCTTCCACACCTTCCCCGTCGGCCCGCTCAGGGCTCTCGGCCGAACCGACTACTTTGAGGACGAACCGCACGCCGAGCTCGTCGCATTGCTTTTTCGTGAAGTCGGCGTAAAATTTACTGGGGCCCGCTGACGTGCCCAGGATACCGACGAGCGTCGGCGGGTTGGGGGATCGCGCTAGGGACGCCTTGACTTCGTCCCGGAAGGCGTCCGCGACGAAGTCTGCTTTGAGGAGGATACCTTTACCTGAGGTGTCCTGAGCCATATATCGTCGCTCGGGGTCGTGTGATGGTCACTAGCAGGTTACGGACGGACTCGGGTCGAGTCAGACGGACTCAACTCATGACGATTTCGCTGATCACGGTCACGTGGATCGTACGGATCGGAGGCTCGAGGACAAGGTGTCGGCAGACATGAACTTCGGACAACGGATCGCTCTGATCAAGCCAAAATACTACGGGACTATGCTGGGTATTTCTGGAGAAATAAACGATTCAAGCGATTATCGAGAAGGGAGCTCAGTATCTTCTAGATTCTGGATATACCCTTCGCCGGGTGTCTAAATCATGCCTATTTTCTGCCAACTTTATGGAAGCGACTGCCCTCCCGCCACCCCGTTACGTCAAACTCTCCGTCCTTGGAGTCGTGATAAGCAATGTATCGACTCATAGTAAGTCGACCTCGAGATCCTTTGCGAGCAGAGAGAGCGTCGCGCAGAGATTGTATGACGTCTTTTGAAGGGCTTGCCGGCGCCGTGTGACCAAACACGATGTCATGAAGCTCCAACTCCTCCAGCTCCGGAGCAAAGATCTGGTTTGGGCCTCGCTTAGCGTGTTCGCCCACGTTCTCTGTGTAACCGGGAGGCGGGGGGGAGAGTAAGGGAGCTAGAGCTGGCATATGACCTCGGCTCAGTTTGAGGTAGCGTAGATTTGGAAGACACCCTAGAAGATGCGCCCAAAAGGTCGGAGACGATGGCGGGCTGAGGACGTGGAGTTTTCGAATATCTGGCAACGGCGCGGGGCAACAAACGTGGCCCATGATGCGATCCCTTTCGCTTGTTGTCGTTGATAGGTTGAAAGGAAGGAGGATCTGGAGAGGGTAGCCCCACTCCACGCGGTACATGGAGATGAAAGAAGAATCATAACGGCAGTCTTCCGATGACCGAAAGGTGATATCCACAGGGGTTGGCTCTCCCTGCTTTGTGGACGCGACAACCAATGAGCGAATTGCCAGATGGGATGGCACCTGATCGTTGTACATGTGGAGCCTTTGTGCAAGCACCGAGGAGAGTAGGATATAATCATTAAAGGAGGAGAAATTGGGTTCGACCTGACAGTGTACCACGACCTTTGTTTTCAACGGAGCGTTTACGCAAGACAGTAGTGAGATGACCGCTGAAAGTGGTGCGATGACCGCAAGGCGAGAAAGGTGCGGTAGGCTGATTCTCTGGAAGCCATAGAACCTTGCACTAGAAAGAAAACCAGTGGCGCTAGCAAGGGCCTCTGCGAGATATAGATATGTGAGGTATTGCATACAACTAAGCATAGCTAAGAACTCCGCCACGTCGTGCTGAAACTGGCCGGGAACACGGGTCAGACTAAGGGTTGTCAAGCCACTCAGCTCGAGTGAATGCCACACTGGACATCCTGTAAGCCGGAGCGTACAAAGGGAAGGTACGTCAAGATGCATTAAGGACCACCCGGGAGAATAGCGATCAACTGAGATTTGCAGGTGTCGCAGGCGAGGAGCGCATGAGGAAAGCTTGGAAAAAAAACTTTTGTTACGGTTACTGAGCGAAAGGTGAAGGCAAAGTTCTTCTATGCGTTCTAGATGGTTCATTGTTTGCTCCAGGAAGTTCCGTCCCCAACGATTTTTGTCGTGATTGGGCAGGTCCACGCGTAGCTTCAATGATGCCTCATTGGATCTGGCCAATAATTCCTTCGTCCAGCGTGGTGACGTGATGAAAAGGTAGGACCAAAGAGTCGGACAATTCAGAGCAACAGTGCGCCAATGACGGCTAACGTAGGATACATTGACCCAAGTAGGCGCAGAAGGAATGGGGCGACCATCCTGCTTGCTGAAATAATCCAGCGCACAACGGATGAATATGTCTTCGAGAGTTTCGGCGGGAAGGCGATAAATGAAGCTAACTTGGGGATTCGTCTGAGTATAGGAGTTGGTTAGTGTCGATGTTTGTCTCAGGACGACCCCTTCGTCTGTGCACACAATGCCCGTGGTCGCCATGTCGTATGCTGGCAGACTGGGTTATAAGATCAGCGTCTGCTGCTACTTCACGATATTTATCCGATGACTCACAGACGCTCTGCTAGTGGGCAGGAGGTGATGTGAGATATCGAGTTGTTTAGCACCAAAGGCAATCGAAGAGTACTCGAATATACACCTAGACATGTTGGTACAAGATCAGTGCTCACAGCAAATGATCATCTAATGGCTCACAAGGTTTAGATGCCTGGCAGTGAGTTTCCTGCAAGACAGGACTCAACGGTAGCGTGGAACGACAAGCCCTCGAGCGCCTGTCCGCGGAGCGCAAAGCACCTGAAGCAGTGCAATGCACCGCCAGAGTTCATGGAACAGCCAACAATTGGGATAGGTGAAGTAGTGACAAGCCCACACCAAAGCCTGCAGAGGAGAGTCGAACACGCCTGACGAAAACGGGGACAGCGGATCACGCAGTCAGTAGAGAGCGACGCACGGGCCAAGATTAGATAAGCACATGGGCCATATACCCCCTAGACAACAAGTACAGCGCAAAGAAAAGAGTCGTCAGAGATCCACGAAAAACTCGACGGATTCCCTCGGAAATAAAGTAAACAAGCACACTTCAAGAAGGAAAAACTGTGTGAACTGCAGGAGTGGATAATCCACCCACGGTCAGCATTATATGGGGAATCGTGACTGTCCGGTGAGCAGCTCTTCAAAAGTGGCTTGAATCATAATCCCAGACCAGATGGAAGCGACTGCCCTCCCACCAACCTGCCATGTCGAATTCCATCTCCTCGCCATCGGAGCTACGTTCGACAACACATTCGGTCATGATCAATCGACCACAATGCGTGTTACGAGTGGAGAGGGCATCGCAAAGAGAGCGTATGCTGGCATGTTTAAGTGGATTCACGTCAATTTCAAACTCTGTCGGAAACACGACTCTGCAAAGCTCCACCTCCTCCAACGCCGGGGCAAGTATCTGATCCAGATCTTGATCTGCGTCTTGGTGTTTGCCCGTGTTCTCCGAGAGATTGCGGGGGGTAAGGTAGAGTACGGGCACCAGGTCTGGCATATAACCTCCACTCAATTTGATGTACCGCAGATCTGGAAGACGTCCCAAGACGTGCGCCCAAAAGGCTGAGGAGAACGCAGAATCGATGACGTGGAGGCTCCGAACATTCGGTAAAGGTATGCAGCAACAAATGCGGCTGATGATGTGATCCAAATCACACGCCGTTGCTAACCGCCGGACAGTGAGGATCACTTGGAAAGGAATGTTGCAGTCCAGCTCTAAGCGATATGTGGAAGTGAAAGCGCTACAGTCACGTTCAGATGGGCTGAAAGTAACCTTTACATCTCCATCCTCATTGGATGCAACGATCAATGAACGAATTGCTGGACTCGAGAGTGTTTGATCTTCGGAAATGGCAAATTGTTGTGTAAGGAGTGAGCAAAGTAGGTCACAGTGTTCAAGGGGGGAGGAATCATCCAGACAGTGTAGCTTCACCGCAGTTTTCAACGGAATGGTGACGCAGGACAGAACTGCAATGACCGTCGAAAGTGGTTCAACCATCCCGAGGGAAGAGAGACGGGGTAAGCTGGTTTTTGGGAATGTATGGAACGCCATGCTAGAGAGAAAACCAGTAACATCCGCGAGGGCTTTTTCGAGGTACAGATGCATGAGATCTTGCATGCAACTGAGTGTGGTTAGAAATTCCGCTGTGCCTTGCCGGAACGGAATATCACGCAAACTGAGCGTTGTCAAGCCACTCAGCTTAAGTGTGTACCACGGCACCGGGCAGCTTGTAAGCACTAATGCATGGAGGGCTGGGGTGTCACCATCGAAGAGAGTGGAGAGTAGCTCGGAGTAATAATTAAGTGAGATCTCCAGATATCGCAGGTGAGGAGCTCGAGGGGATAGTTTGGAAAGGATTTGATCGTTGGCGAACTGGAACCAAAGATGAAGACGGAGTTCTTCGATGCGTTCCGAATGGATCATTATTTGTTCCAAGAAGCGCAACCCCCGAACTTTGTCTTCAGAACCCTCCAAATTGATATGCAACTTCAAGGGTGCTTGCTTAGACCTGGCCAACAACTCCTCCGTCCAGCGCGATGACGTGAGGAATAAGTAAGACCAAAGAGCCGGGCAACCCAGAGCGATATTACGCCAACGCCGGCTAACATAGGAAACCTGGATCCAACTAGGTGCGGAGAGCATTGGATCACCGCTGTGGTCACTGTGGTGCTGGCGAGCACCATGGACGAATATGGCCTCGAAGATTTCGGTGGGAAGGCAATCGATGGAACACGGGGAGCTCGTTTGGATGCAGAGGTTGGACGGCGCCCATGTCTGTCTACTATTTTCTCCATCCATGTGTATCGTATGTTCAAGGCCGAGACGATTTGGGATTTACCAGTGACTCGGAACGATAGGACACTGGGAGTAGATCAGCGATAATTGCCTGACGCCTCACTGCCTTTAGTTACCTGGACAGACTGCCTCAGTACTAGTGGCACGGCGAGTCAATTGAATGGGTGGCAAGGATGAATCGATGATTGCCAAGTCACCTGGCATAGCCACGTGCCTTCAAGTCGCAAGTGCAACTTGAGGTACTGCCATACCAAGGCATGTCAATCTCAAAACCATCCATAGGTGTTCAAATATAAACGTCCGCACTACCACGTAGGTGGACTGTATACTATGAAGTGAAACGGGAAATGCATCGCCAGGATGCCCAGCAATACTAATGAAAGACTGGGTCCCTGAAGGAGCGGCAAGAAAGAAAACCCAGTCCTACTTGGGGTGACAGCTTAGTTGCTCAGATCAACTGGATGGCACCAAAATCTGCGAGGCTGATCGACCGATCACCTTTATTCCCTGTTGACGCTATAGTTGGCAGTCTACCACTATCACTTTCCCACTTTCCCACTCATGGTCATCGTCCTCATATGGCGCGTACCACATTTCACTGTGCGGTTGGATGCACATTAATAAATGATCACAGCCCCAAGCAATACGCACGAGTTCGTCTGCTCAACCTCGTTCAGGCAATGTCATCCATGAAGTTCACATACGCAGTAGCTGAGTATTCCAAATCAGTGCTCACAAAGACCAATGCAACAGAGATGGAAGCTGGCCTGGTCTTCCTCGACTGTGTTCTCCGCCATTCCGGCTGAGGTCTGACAACAACGTTCTATGCCAGACATGACTGACCCAACTCTAGCTTACCCTTTGGTAAGCCTCCATTCAAACCATAGTTACGGCGAGTGCATTCATGGAGGTTAGGTATGTCTGCACACAAGAAAGCGCTGGAACGAAGCGACCCAACGTCAACAACACGTCTTCGTGATGCGCACCATGCAGAGTGTTACGCACCTCCCTCTACCTTTCCTGTCTTCACTGTCAATGTATCGAATGTGGGGATCCTAGACCCCGTGATCCGCAGCGGACTGTCTTTCTGCATCTGTCAGGGCAGGTTCTCTTCCCACTGTAGGCTGCTACACAACGCGACACATCGAACACGTCGTAAACAAGGGAGAGACAGAGATCATTGTTGTCATTCAACAACCTAGACAATATCGTTGCTCCTGTTGGGAGTTTTTCTGTAATGATCGGTGAGTTGCGCGTTCAAGAGGACCACGCCGGTCCCACTAATCGTTTCTGAAATTTTACCAATCACGGTCACGTGGATCGGATGGCTTGAGGACTCGATCCCTGTCATTTGTTCTTATCCACATGTTGCGGGTAAGCATGACCTGGAGAAGAATATCCTAATCCCACTCTAAGCTGGA
>JBBPKI010001255.1:0-13727 GCA_038089155.1 Nevesoporus exiguus
CAGGTATGTATTTGGACATGACTTAAAACTAGATAAATGTTATCTCTGAAAAAACCACAAGTGGATGGAGTTTACTCAGAGCTGTGTAAACGAGTGGTGGTGTGTAAAGGACCGGTCCTTGACTGTAGTAGTACCAACTTCAGCATGGATGGTAATGGGCGGGAATATTATTGTGAAAGGGAACCCCAGCTGGACAGTCCGGCCCCGGTTGATACTGCAAACTTCTTTGGTGCTGAATCACGTAGAATAACGTATGGAATAGCTATTGAGCTGATTCTGCATATCAGCGACGAGGCTAGGGAGTACGTTGCTACACTCCAAGTCGTGTCACTAGGAAGAGACCAGTGTGGGAAGCGCTGGAGTGGCTGTGTCACATCGGGCGGTGAACTGGACATAACTTCTAATTATAGCAGTCGTAATTTATCGAACTGACAGCCACTTCAAGTTCGTGTCAGAGCTTCAGGGCTTGTAGGTTCAATCGTTCTCAAGCTTTGATCCATGCTCAAGCTATTCTATTTTGTGCCTGATTTTTGGGTCCCTAGAAGGGTGAAGTGCCGATCTTTGGGGGTATCTGATCGGTCGAACGACAGCATTTGCTGGGGACGACTCGACTGGAAGGTGTGGGTTCGATGTCAATGATGTGCGGAAGTATTAATCGATTATCACTTAGTTCCTCTCGGCTCTCAGCATTTCAAGTTTGACGGTATACAAATGACATCCGTGGTTATACAGAATGGCGTCCCTAAGTCCTCCAAGTCGGGTGTGCTCGTCAAGGAGATCACGCATGTCGCTGCCTGGAAATCCACACTTTGCGAGCTCACTCTTACTGCTCTCATCTATCGGGACCGCATTTCTTGTTGAGTCGCGCGCCGCGATCCGGGTGTGTCACATTAAGTCCGTAATAGTGCCTCCTCGTTTGAAACCCTTGTTATTTTCATGACAGTGTCGCCCGTGACACTTCTAGGCAGTGCGTACGAGGGCGTTTCAGTATTTCCAAATAAATGGAGAGAAAGGGGGGGCTGGCAAGAGCATTGCCGCGTTAGCTCCTCTTGTACTTCATTTTCCTGTTGTCTTGATCATCCCGAAGCCTGCTATTGCAGACCATGTCGAACAAGATTGCCATCTGGCTTTGTCTACTATCCTCGCCAATATGGTTGGTCGCGGCACAGAGTATTGCCTCACAGGCGTATACCCCGGTGGCAGGACTATGCCCGGAGAATTTCACACTCGTTCGCATGGCGGGCTCACCGGGAAACCAATCCCTATCCACCTTTGAAGCAGCGTATATTCAAACTCGCCGATCCCAAGTCATCCCCCAAGCCTGGAAGACTTACCTTGCCAATGTCGAGACCACCGGGGTGACACTGCCTTTGTACGTGTCTAGCATCCTGAATGGGTCGAGCACGCAAACTCCCAACTTCGGAATCGCAACGAGCGGAGGAGGCTATCGGGCTGCGATTTTCGGCGCAGGTGTGCTGAATGCGTTGGACGGGAGGAACGCGTCATCGAACAGTGCCGGTTTTGGGGGGTTACTCCAAGCGGCAACTTATGCAGCGGGATTGTCTGGTGGATCGTGGCTTTTGACGTCCTTCGCACAGGCCAATTTCCCGACAATACAAGAGCTCATCTTCGGGTACCCTAGCTCTACCGTCGCCAACAGCTCATGGGGCGGATGGAACGCTAATTACAACATCTACGCGCCAAGCTCCGATCCAATCATTAATACTAAGTACCTCACCGATTTGGTTGAGGAACTGCAGGGAAAATACCACGCTGGATATGCTGTGACGTTCGCTGACTACTGGTCCCGTTCACTGGCAAGACACTTCGTTAATGGCACATTTCCATCGAACTTCTACGATGAGTCCGACGCCCATGGGGCAGGGATCCTGTGGTCATCTGTGGCAGAAACGTGAGCACTGATGCGCAGGTGGAACGTCTGATAAGTACTAATCGACGAGTTCAGCGAGTCATTTGCCTCATGCTCGATTCCTTTCCCAATCGTCGTATCAGACCTCTCTGCACGGGGCCAAAATACGTCAAATATCATATCTGGGGATTTCATTCCGTTCTCAAACCCCATCTTTGAATTCAACGTTTGTTAGTGTAACTGGTACATTCGTAGGTCTTGACACTAACACGAAATACAGTTGAGATGGGCTCATTTGATCCCATGTTGTCCGCATTCGCACCAACCAAGTACCTAGGCACAACGAACAATACTATCTGCATTACGAACTATGATCAGTCGGCGCTGGTGACTGGGTCCTCGTCTGCGCTGTTCAACACACAAAACCTTAGTGTGAGCTCACCTTTTAGTGGTGTAATACACCGACTGACGAACTCTGGAGTCTACCTACGGCCACGAGATATCTGTAATAAACTCGCTGCTGCCAGAGAAAGGTATCGCGCTCGATGTCGCAGCGTGGCCCAATCCATTTGTGGGCACTGCACCGGATACTTTCATATCGTCTAACGAGACGTATCTGAGTTTCGTGGATGGTTTTGAGAATGGAGAAAATGTTCCGCTACAACCATTGCTCGTGAAAGCCCGCGGTCTGGATACCATCTTGGCGATTGATGCTGTGAGTTCAACCCTATACTTACTTCCTACAGTAGCTGAACGAACCATAGAGTGGGGATGTTAACAATTTCGCCAATGGAAGCGCGTTGATAGTGAGCCGTTATCTCGCGCTTATCTTGTTATTGATCCAATGATTAGGCTGTACAAGAGCGGATCACGTCGCTTTCATTGACGTACTCGTTTCCTCCTGTGCCAACGTCGGCTGGGGAATTTGTTGCACAGAACCTCACTACAAGGCCGACATTTTTTGGATGCAACACGAGGAGCGCAAGCGAAACTGAAACCCCGCCTCTCCTAATATATCTCGCCAATGGTGGCCCTCCCTTTAACGGCGAAGCACCTGTGACGAACATATCCACTCTACAAGTCACCTGTAATGCTTCGCAGACTCAGGCAATGCTCGACCAGACCTTCGATATCGCCACGCAGGGATACCCTCCGAACTCAAGTGTGACGATTGACCCTGAATGGCCTGCTTGCCTCGCATGCGCAATCGTCGATCGTGCGCGTGAGAGAGCAGGCGAGACGAGGAGCGGGGTATGCGAGAGCTGTTTCGCACGGTACTGTTGGTCCGGGAGTACAATCAGTACCAGTCAGAGTTCCAGAACCGCCAATAGTCCGCGGGCGAGATGGCTTTTGACTGTGGTCATAGCGCTCGGTGTTTGGGCATCGATTTGACATGATACATGATACAAGCGAGGGGCGTTAGTCCAGAACTACCTCACCTTCGAGTCAGGCTCCAGGCTGAAGCGGTTCTTCTAGTACTAAAAATGGGTTTGTCTCGCAATCCTCGCCGTCGATGTTCTTTAGACAACTTCAAGTTACATATACCATAGCCAGATTCCCGCAGTAAAGATGATTTCCGGGTGACCAGAGTGGTGATTGAACCTGGTGTTTATTCGCACGTGTTAGTGGCCCTACGCTCGAGTTTCTCGAAGCGGAGCCTACACCGTGCGAAACAGTGGTGACGACCACTTGACGTTGACCCGAGGACGAAATTCGATCGCCCTTCTACACTCAAATATTCCACCGCCGAGCCTGCACGCAGGCGCCAAGAAAACCTGCGTTCAATATCCATGGGTCGACGCCCTATGTCCAAGACGCTAGGGAATACGTGAGGTCAGGCAAGTGACGGGGTCTAGTATCACGTGACGGTGCCCTCGCGACGATCGCCGGGACGGGAGCAAGCTCTGGCATTGGTTGAATACTACTTGTTTAGTACTTTGAGTGTCTCCAACGATTCTGTTGTGGCCAGCTGTTATCACTCTTCCACTTCCTGGGTGGCCCACGTAACCGACTGCGCTTCTGCTATCACTGATAGATGCGCCATTCTGGAACTTTCAACTATTCCACCCTACCCATATTCCACCCTCGGCATGGAGTCCAGGGACTGGGAAGATACCTTAAAAATACTCCCAATATCTTAAGGTCATTGCTGTCCAACAACGGCATTGACAGTTTAAAGCGTGGAGTCTGGCAGATCCTCTTGAGAGCAACCTCAGAGAGGCCATTTCGGTCTGGATGTCAGTATCCGCCATCAAATATAACTCGATATTCGTGCAAAGTAAGTACCCCTGAAATCATGCAGATGGTATTTGTGAGAAGCACGCGACGCGTGTGAACGGACGACTTCTATTTGGGCGACGTTGCCATGGTTGATGCGAGCATCATGTCTTGCATACCACTGGCACATGGCTCGCTGCTTCGTGTCGCTCTCAACTTACTGCCTTAAGTTATTTCATTAATATTGTTCCGCTTGGTTGTGCCCCCTGATGCCAGGTACGTGACGATCCGCCCTTCTGGCCCAGTCTCTTGTTCTCCTGGGACAGGGCCCGCTGGTTTATCATTGATCCCTTTTATTTTGGTGTTCGACTCACATTTCCCTGAACTGACCAATGGGTTCTCTTCACGCTGGGGCATTATGCGACTCTACGTGCAGACAGGCGAAATAGAGGACTAAGAATGAGCAGGGACAGACTGCTTACTCTTCTCTTCCGTCATTATCCTCTCTTGGTCGGTCGTGATGCTGCGGATCTTCACAATCAATGTCCCCACCTTGCTTTGTTTGCCATCGTTGCCGGCGTGGCAAGCCGCAGTGGAGAAGGTTGCCTCAGTAGCGTGGACGCTGAGGGCCGAGGCCTGCCCGGAGGGCCTCACGCTCGTTTGCACGGCGGACCCGCCCGGGAATCGATCTCCCGTCCGCCTCCGAAGCCACATACACCAAGGCTCGCCAATCACAAGTCATCCCACAAGCCCGTGGTGCCGGGATCCTATAGTCATCGGTCACAGAAACGTAGACCTAGATGGACAGATGAACGTCCTTGTGCTAACAAAATTCTATGAACGAATCGTTCCAAACGCACTAGATATCATTCCAATTATCGCTTCGGACAAGCAGGTCGGTCGAGTTATCTGGGGATGATACTGCGGTCTCGAATCCTATATTTGAGTTCAAGTTTGTCGGTGTAGCCGGTTCGGTGCCTTCACAGGTCTCGATACCACTTGAAGTATGTTTTTTTGATCCCGTGTTGTGTTGACGTCAACAAAATACTTGGGCACGACGAACAGCAGCGTTTGCACTGCGAACTATTACCAGTCAGCGCCGATGGCTGGATCCCCGTCTGAGTTGTTCAACTAACTCAACTTCACTGTAGGTTCATCAGTGCGTCTTACCCATGTACTGACTGAACGACGTCAGAGCACCTTGCTATCTGTTTCTCAAAATGTGCTCTCCTTGATAAACTCGCTCCCGCCAGAGCGAGGCATCGAATGATACGGCATCATAATTAGATCCATTTTACGGGGTTCCACCGGAGACCTTCTTGTTGTTTAGCCAGAAGGATCTAAAGCTCGTGGACTGTGGCGAGGATGTAGAAAACATTCCACTACAGCCCTTGCTCATGAAAGCGCGTGGCCTGAATACCATCTTAGCAATTGATGCTATGAGCGCATCGGCACCGGCTATTCTGTCCCCGGTATTATGACACGTTACAGAATTTAAGCGCTGACAATTTCGCCGACGAGAGCGCGATGATCGTGAGCTGCCATTTCAAACGTAGGTCGCCAGTGCTGACAGGCTACGGGACTACACGGGTCGGACCCAGTTGCTCTCGTCAGCGTGCTCATTCACTCCTGTGTCGATGTTCTGTGGATGCAACACCACGAGTGCAAATGACACCACGCTCTCACCAACGATGGTCCTCGCTACAATAGAGAAGCTCTCGTGGAATCACATATATTCTCCAAGTTCCCTATAGTTCTTCGGAAATCTAGTCGATGCTTGCCTGGGGGTATACAAGTTGTTTCGATGCTGTTGGTCTGCGAGTACTCTCGCACAGGTCACCGGCTCACGTGTAAGTCGGCTTCCGACTATGACCGCGTCGGTCGGCATTTTGGCATGATCTGATCTGATGTAAGCGTCAGCCGAAAGGCTACTGTATCATTTCCCGAGGGGGTGGAATACGCACCATCTGAATTTCCCTCTGTGGGACCTGGTGGCGCTTTCACGAGATTTCGGGTAGTGACAATTTGGACGGGGCGCAGATGTAAACTACGCCACTATGATCAGTTGATACGATCGAGTGACTTGTTTGCTTATAAACGGAAGTCGAATGGACATCTGGGCGCTGGGAGCACGCGAGGCGAAAGGCGGGTGAGAACAAAGCTACCGAAGGCGATTGAGTTGCGCCGCTGAAATGATCGCACCTTTTCACAGCGTTGGTCATTATCCAGAAAAAACCCTAAAACGAGGTAGATCTAATGCCGGTCTGCTTCCTTCCACGTACGTGCGATTGGTATTAAGTATTAACACTTGACGTTGGACCAAAGACTGCCAAAGGCGTACCGAGTTGGCCAAGGGTAGATGATGGGCGGGCAACGACATGCCATGTTCGTTCAGGACGTGGGTTCACAGTGGATCAGCACCTACGGAGGTGGAGAGCGTTGGGAAGCGGAGCAAAAGTGAGCCTCGAGGTGCGATGATCAGGTGCTAGATGGACGGCACTGGATCGTAACTTTCAAGCTCAGCGCAACCTGCAGCAGTAGCGCCGCGCCGCGCCGTGGATTCCCGATCAGCTGAGTTGGCCGCTGGAATCTTTTTGAGGATGCAGCGCTCGAGCACGAGCTTGGAAGCGTGGGCATGCAAATTCTATATGGCCTATAGTCCTGCAATTCCCTACCCACCACACGCTTGAAGATCAGGCTCTTGGGGCATGTTAGTACCACGATCAATGGTCACGTGGTGTAGCGACAATTCCTCCGCGAAACTTTGTCGATCACTGCAAAGGCCAACTGGATCCGTTTTCGACCATGGATCTGCCTTTCGCTACATCCATTATCGCCTCTGCCTGCGGCGTCCGCCACACTCTCGACTTTCATACCTTCGTTGCCATGCATCACCTTCCGTCACTGGACGTTTCTTTTGCTTAACTCGATGTTTCGCATCCTGGCTTGGCTTCCTGGAGCTTTATTGCCTGTAATCTCACGGCTCGCGGCTCATGATCTGGAGTCGCAGTCCCCTTGTTCCGGTCCTGTTTCCACAGGAACGCCACCCCTTTTCCAGTTCTGAAAATCGATCAAGGAACTCGGTGCCTTGCATGAGGGCGGCGCTTCGCAAACGCCGCCTTTTTGGGGCCGCTGTTGGACGGGTCATGGGTCAGTCAGCATTCCTGTGATGATTTGACGTATTCTATTCTGATTTACCATGAACGAATTCTGCGTTCGAATATAGACAATCTAGGAATACGAGCGCTCGAGACCCTACTCGAGGTCCCCCGTAGTGCCATGTGGACGCTGGGAAGACAGGTTGCGTGCCTTTTCTATGCAGAACGGGGGTGTGACGGTCTCTGTATGCGCCTCGTACGTTAGGGCCAGTCCTCCCGACTTCGACGATAGGTCGCTCCGGGTCTTTTGCAGCATTGTGGCATTTCATAAAGGACAGCCTGGAGCGGCGTCGAGGGAAACACCACGTACACCGTCCGCAGCCTGTACAGCTCAGACTGGCCGATAAAGTCACCGGGTGTCACGGCGCGGTAGGTGTATCTTTTGCGGAGATATAGCAACCCCTGATCGGGAAAGACGATCCACTTTTCTGTCGTCTGTGCGCAGGGCAATGACGTCCGCTCGAATGTTCGGCGGGTTTTCCCGTGGCTGTTGTTATGATATGTTTTTGTCACACCTCCGAGGAGATGCGTATAAAAGTCGGTCCACTCCCCCATTTCTCTTCATCAGCGGTTGCCCTCCTTTCCCTGGACCCCCTCTCTCTGCCTCGCCTCCTACGCCGACGCAGGCGACCTTGCACTCCACCTCTCCGTTCTTGGATCGTTTGTTTCACCATACCCGTCACTTCATCGCTATGGAATCAGCAAGAGCGCTCCCCGTCTTCGCTTCGTCTTGGATACCTCACAACATCGTCCTCATCTTCGTCTCCCTCGTCGTGCTCTATGCCGTCGCGCGCGCGATATACCAGCTCTTCTTCTCTCCCCTGAGTGCGATACCCGGTCCTTGGTATGCTGCGGTATCCGATTTCTGGATGACCACACACGTTCTCCGCCTCCAACAATGCAAGACAAATCACCGACTTTTTGAGGAATACGGCCCAGTTGTGCGCGTCGGTCCCAACAAGGTGATATTCAAGGACATCACATCGATGCGAAGCGTCTACTCCATCCACAAATTCGACAAGAGCAAATTCTACAAGAGTCTCCTTACGTGCGTCGCTCGTCCCTTGCCCTCACTCGAGCTGACCCATTCCTTAATAGGAACGAGAACAATCATGCGTAAGCACGACTCTCTTTGATTCATTGTCTACGTGTCCTCATTTGATCGCAGAATGACCACGCTCGATCACATCGGGCATGCGGTACGACGCAAGGGGTATGCCCAGCACTATACCTCGGCGAACCTGGCCTTGTTCCAGACGGAAGCGCGTGACAATGTCCTGGAACTCGTCAATGTAGGTGGCAATTAATTTCTCGCTCCCGCTTCTCAATGCGATTAGGCACTCGATCACCTTGGGGGTAAACATCCCCTGGACTGCCTCGCGTTGTTCCGCCATTTCATGGTTGATGTCATCATTTCATCATCGCACGGCTATCGTCAAGGCGCTCTCAATAAATGGATCCGCGGTGAGACGGATCCAATCGCGACCGCGATATCTGACTTTCCAAAGAGGGGAATTGTCGTAGGTCCAGTTCAAGAAACGCGTGGTACCGGCTAACAGATTCCTCCCAGCGAAGTACGATGCCATCTGGTCTGTGGAACCTGGTTTGCCGCATCCCAAATCGGCGATGGCGCCAGATCTGTGACTCAGATAAGATCATCGGCGAGGTTTGTGTCCGCTGCTGGTCGAACCTTTGTCTCAAGCTCTGATTCACGAAATCATTTAGTTTGTCGGCGCCCGCGTGTATGAGATGCGTGCTAGACAAGGCATGGGTAGAACTTCTGACTTGGAGAGAACTACTCTACTTCAGCGCCTCCTGGAACACAAATACTCGCCCGGCCAGCAGATGCCGGACAACGATATCATTTCGGAAATGATGGGCCATATGTGCGTGTTCCCCTTCCAGGCCTGCGGAAAATCTGATTGTCGGTTGAAGGATTGCGGGATCAGATACTACCTCTAATTCCCTGTCGTACTTTTTGTGGGAATTAACCCGCAGGCAAGATATTATGAGCAAGTTACAAGCGGAACTTGACCAAGCCATACTTGATTGTCACGCTCCGCCAGACTTGGCCGTCCTTCAGAAGCTTCCGTACTTGAACGCGTTTATTAAAGAAGGTAGTAGTTCTTTTCTGTACCGAGCGCCTGGGGAACTCAATTTGTGCAGGTCTCCGGTTGTATACCGCAGCACCTAGCGATCTCGAGCGTGTCGTTCCATCATCCATTTCCAAGAATGGCTCTTGGGATGAATCATTTGATTTGATGGGTTATGCCCTGCCTCCAGGAACGGTAGTTGCTACGCAAAGCTGGTCGATGCACCGTGATCCCACCGTCTTTCCTTCCCCGGATAGCTTTATTCCAGAACGATGGCTTCAGGGACCAGACGCCACAGCGAAGATGGCGCAGTACCTGATGCCATTTGGGACAGGAAGCCGCCAGTGTGGAGGGATGAACTTGGCTAATATGATGCTCAGAATGACGGTTGCAGCATTGGTCAGGAACTTTGACATCGTGGCTCCCCCGGAAACCAACGAGAGGAGTATGGAAATCAGGGATGCTTTCGTGAGTTCGCTTGCTCGATTCGTGGACTCGCAGCTCAGAAGACTGTAGGTTATCTTCCCAGCCGCCATGGAGTGCAAGCTCTCCTTTTATCCCCGTGGCTAATTAGCTTTCGCACCTCGCCCATTCTACTCCGACGCCCTCTAGGAACATGTTATATCGTCTTCCCTTCTCTATTCTGTCACAGGAATATTAAACACTTTATAATTGACTAATAGTTCGTTGGTGTACAACATTCCCGAACCTACTTTCAGAAGTCACTGTACCGTTATCGATAGTTTTCGCGACGCCGCCGCCCTTATACCCTCTTGGCAGGACCAACTTTGTAACCGTATTCCAACTAATTAGAGTCTCTCCTTGCGGTTCCCTACGTAGAGCGGGATGCTAGTCGAGGCATCGGAAACCAATATTGGTCTCATGCAAATGTCGTTCCAGTTGCTTCCGAATGTACCTTGAGACCGGTTACGGGATGATTCCAGAATTGCTCAACGTGACACACGCTTTGCTAATAACGACTCGGAATTGCCAGTCATGATCCCCGCTCCTGCTCTTCCATTTTTTCCATGACTCGTTTGGCTGTGTAGTCGGGCTTGACTTCAACTTAGCCAACTCTGTGAATGGCTATCTCAGCAGAGAATCCCTTGCACCCAGCACAACCAACATCCTCCGCAAGTATAACGAAAGCGAAGGTCCCGAATCACGATGAGGAAGTGCATCGGCCTATTGCTACAGAGGTTCTAGGGTGGAGACTCGGCCTTGGATTACTGGACATGTTGCACCCGTGTGCGACTTCAGAGCACGAACCCAAACGAGCAATGCAGAGTCGTCATCTAACGATGATCGGTGAGTTCCAATGAGCCTCTATCATGGTCCTAATCATTTTTATGTTGTACATGTTAGCCATTGGTGGGACCATTGGGACAGGCATTTTTTTGAGTGCTGGCTCAGTGAGCAGGGTGGTCCTGTTCTTACATTTTACATTTACATCCCGTCCATTCAAAGGCTATTGCACTTGCCGGTCCAGGAAGTGCATTACTCTCTTATGTAGTTGTCGGCGCATTCGTTTATACCGTCGTCATCACACTGTGAGCCATTTGTTTTTCGTTCTGAGAAGACCGACGTGATCACGCATCCACTTCGTTTCTAGAGGCGAGATGGCTGCCATGTTCCCGGTCTCTGGCGCATTCTCGGTGTTTGGTAGTCGCTTTGTGTCCCCTGCTCTCGGATTCACGCTAGGTACCGTCATGTTATGGGGTCGGAAGTCCCCGTGTTGACTCCCTTTGTAGGTTGGAACTATTGGCTGCAATGGTTCGTGGTCGCTTGGTTTACTTTACATGGAACTCACATTCCTTCACAGGAGTCTGTCGATACGTGAGTACATACATACGACTTCTCTCGCTGCTAGAAGATCTGTCATCCCCTGTCCCTCGATTTCCATCAGCGAGCGAGTTGACAGCAGCAGCCGTGATACTACAAGTAACAGCTCTACCAGCCAGTCCAAGGTGACAATGTGCTGACAGAACATCACGTGTAGTTCTGGGCGCCTCGCGTGCAGCCTTGGCAATGGGCACTTGTGATCATTGTTCCGATATTTTTGATGCAGTTGATACATGTCCGGGTCTACGGTACGATCCGGCAAAGTTATATTTGCTGGGTAGGCTTGACTCGTTGAATAGGTGAATCGGAATACTGGTTCGCATCGATCAAGGTCGTGATGATAATCCTCTTCATCTTGGTCGGCCTTATATACGATTGGGGTGGGATAAAAGGCCATCCAGGACCAGTAAGCAACTGGTCCAGGGAATCCTTGTGCCAACTAAATGCGCTTCAGGGCCTTTCAAACTTCCATAACGGACAGGCGTTCATCGGCGGATTTGCTAACTTTGCACAGACGTTTGTGTATGCATTCTATTCCTTTGGAGGAGTGGAACTCGTCGCCATCGCCGCCGGTGAGTCGGCACGCCCGTGGAAAGCAGTTCCAAGTGCCGTGAAAGCGACTTTTGTCCGAATCGTGCTCTTTTATGTTCTTACCATCCTGACCATCGGACTATGTATCAACTGGCAGGATCCGACTCTACTAAGGGCGGCTAGTAGTGAGACTCTGTCCACCCCGTGTGCCCTTCGAGGTTATTGACGTGCCTGATCCGTAGATTCAGACGTCACAGCCTCGCCGTTGACCATTATATTCCAACGCGCAGGTTTTGGTGCCGCTGTGCATATCGTCAATGCGGTCCTGCTCACTGCGGTCTTATCCGCAACCAACTCTGCTTTCTATGGAAGCTCCCGCATGCTCTTCGCGTTGGCTCGGATTGGCCAAGCACCCCGCATCTTTGGGTGGGCGAACAAAAGTGGCGTTCCCATTCCTGCGTTATTGTGAGCATCTCCGACACTAATCAAGGTGCGCCGGACGATAACGTTTTTGCAGCATGTCCCTCGCAGTGTCGTTTCTCGCCTTCTTGACCACGATATGGGGTCAGGGTATCGTCTTTACCTGGTTGCTCAACTTGACGGGGATTTCCGCATTGCTGGTGTGGGGTTCCATTGGGCTCATCTCGCTCCGCTTTCGAGCGGCATGGAAAGCTCAAGGACGATCGCTTTCTGATTTACCTTACACGCAACCTTTATTCCCGTTGCTGCCTATCGGCGTCCTCGTCCTTTCGACGCTCATGTTCGTCGCAGAAGGGTACTCGGCTGTCAAAGTGCAACCATTCAGCGCAAGAGTATGTGCCCGTATCACGTATTGAGTCATATCTCATACGATGACATCCCCTCCAGAACGTCGTCGCGACGTACGTCGGTGTCGCGTTGTACGTCGTTCTCTATGTCGCGTACGTCGCATATGAGCGGTTCGGGCTTGGGAAGCGGCAGCATCTCGTGCCACTGTTGGAAGTAGATTTGGAGACGGATGCAGCGTGGAAAGCGGGGGATGCGGCGCGTTTCAGAGAGGACGAGTTGCACAAGGCCAATGGTTCTTGGTGGAGGAAGGTGCGTCGGAGGATCATGTTGCGGTGACTCGAGACTCGAGGCGTGAGAGAGTTGTTCGTTACGCGTTGTGTGGACGGGCAGAAGGTGGCAACGATGAGTCCAGCGGTCTCGCGATATGGTGAATGAAGGGTCAGTCTGGCCATCTCCTTTTTCGCTGTGGTTGGTAGTTTTCACAAAGGTTTCTGGTCAGGAAGTCTAAGATGGGGTCAGTGAACTGCACGGTTAACCCGTTTTCGAACAAGTTTATCTCGTTACCGAGCAGGGGTCGACCAAAGACGGTACATACTCGGCCATACTCGCCACACCAACGATGACAGAAGCAACGATGGCCTCCAAACGCGGGATGATCACCCACTTGATGCTTGTAGCTCCCGTCCCGACACCCTACGACGGAACCCAGTAGTGCTGCATCAACCATCGCCAGGAATTTCGTCACGATTGCCGCTGAAGCGCTGACAATCGAGACATGGTAACTATTCGGCTCCCGTGAAAATCCTAGACGCGTGTGCACGCACGACACCAACACCGAGCGAGGAGCAAACACCGAATCGTTCCCGATTGCACCATTCGTCGGTTTCAAGTTACCCCATTTCTCCGGCGGTGACTCACTGCTGTTGCCGTGAATGGACAGACTCTGGCGGATCGCGCTGAGGCTTCGAAGTCGGGGCGATTGCCAACTTCTTCTGAAAGACCTGCTCTTTTACAGCGTCAGATCGCAGGGCCTGTCACGACTCATGTTTGATGGGTTTCCGTTATTGTCACGATGGAAATTGATTGGCTGGGATGGAATTATCGTTGGACGTGTTGCAACCCCAGAGGGTTAGTAGCAGACCAAGGACGTAGCCTCGATAAGCAACTATTGCAAAAGGAAGTGGCTGAGCTTCGATCTCCACCAAGTTGAACGAGTCCGCTTGCGTGTACATCAACATTTCCAGTGAC
>JBBPKI010001257.1:0-13713 GCA_038089155.1 Nevesoporus exiguus
ACCTGATGCTTACCTGTATTTTCATTCGAGCCCTCGATGGTTAGCTGAATAACTTTGTCAGTCAAGTTTCCCAGCTCGATCCCGGTAGCAATTTGATAGCCAACGTAATCGTGGTTTGTCTACAGCCGGCTCTTAGATCACCCGACAGAGTAACCAATGAAGCACTCACCGAGTTGACTGAAGATCCGAGGTTGAAAAACTCCACCAAGTTCGTAATGTCTAGTCGAGCATGTTGAGGAACGAGCCAACCTTTGCTCGGAACATCCTTACCTGATGCTCCAAGCTCAACCGCCCCAAGTCCACTGATATTCACGCTATAGATTTCCAGAGTCGAGTTCCACGGCCCGTGTGAAACGTTCGGCAGGAGGCCACACTGGGCGGTAATGTTGGTTGCATTCACGACCGCCCCGGTGTATACATAACCTGGCGAAGGCACGTCATAGAGAATACTCCCACTCAACCCTTTGGCGGTCGGTAACAGTGGCCACAACGTCATCATTGGAGAGATTGTCGACCAAGTGAGATCAGAGAGGTTCACCTGTGGAGAAGGCCATGCCAGAGTCGTCGGCACGTTTCTCGTCACAGTGTTGTTAAACGCTTCAAATTGGATAACGGACGATGAGACGATGTGCAGGCCGGAGATGGCGGTGAGGTAGGAGAACGTCAGGAGGAGTGTGCCGGGAGCAGAGGAGGCTTTGGTCTGGTGCCACAATGCGCTGATGGCAGCCCCGATGCCGTTCCATGCGCCGGAGATATCATGGACGGCAGTGAGTTTTTGTGGCTTCAACATGGCAGCGGCTATCGCAAGACGTCGCGTGATCAGTACCAGAATCGCGGTGTATATCTTGAGGGAGGACGTCAGAACGTATCCATCACTGGCACAATCGCATTCGGTCATACACCACGTACTGTGTAAAACGCCTGAAGAAGCACTTTTAATCCGATGGTAGCACCAGTGTTACCGATCGAGACCGTAAAGCGGCGCTCCGGGTGGGTAAACAACATTCCGACCAGCACGACGTTGAGTGCGACGAGGAGCGCGTGGAGTCCGTAGCACGAGTAGAGAAGAAGGCCGAAAGTGGTACGATTGTCTCTCGGACCGCCGTCGTCGCGGGGACTCGGAGACGCTGTCGAAAAAGACGCATAGAGAGGTCAGCCATCATCACAGAGAACGCTAAGAGCAGACCAGATAGCGAAACATTACCTGCACCGGGCGTAGGGTGTGGCCCTTGCGCTGCCATGAGCCGTACGCCCTCCTCGTCCTCGTCTGAAGACGATGACATCGACAAATAGCTAGAGCCCAGTGCGCCACGACGACGCGAGGTGGAAGCGTACGCTTCGGTCATGTCTACTGCCAGTACGAGTCTATAACTTCAACGAACCAGTCCGTAAGGTGGGGATTTCGAAAGGCGGAGAAGGGGCGACCACTGAGACGAATCGGCAGGCAGAATGGGGAACGGGAGCTGCTTCACCTCTGTGGTAGCCTGTATGAATTATGAATGTAACACAACGCGCATCAATCTGGCTGTGCAAAAGGACGCGCGCGAAGCGCCATGATCATATAGGTGCCGGCTCAGGATAGAACTCGTCAGCCCTGCACTACCCGGAAGCATAGGGAAGGAACGGAAAATATTATAACCACGATTTAATCCAGGTCGCCTTATAGAATATATGTGCGAGAAAAGGGGAGGCGCGACGGCTGTCGAGATACATTCAGTCGTTGTGCGGTGCAACGGACTATATATATTACCTGTCGAGAGACACCCTACATACAGGTAAGCTCAAGTAAGTAAAGTGAATGGTAACTAGCTCACCTCAGTCGTTGTGCGGTGCAACGGACTGAGGTGTCTACATACTGAGTGTAGGTCTTATATACGGTACAGAACGTAATAAAGCAAAAAGAGGTAAAGCATATGGTAGCGAACATATCGCATAATATTGCACAGGAATAGTGAAGACTTGCCATACGCGCGAGGTACTGTGTACTCGGGGAATGGAGACTGTTATGCGCCGGTCGTGGCGTATGCGCGTCGCTTGCACACCGGTGACTGATCGGGCCGGATGAGATCGGGGTGGCTGCGCGCTTGCCAATTCCAACATCGCCTTGCCGGGAATGTTGTGACTCTACCCGGGAAACTACATACCCAGAGACAATTTTGATGCAGGTCACCGCAGATCGATAAAAGATAAAGCTACACGCTGATAGAGCGACGGTAGAACCCAGCCAAGTGAATCATCACATCATGATAGTCACTGCACTTCTACACCCGCCCAAGATCCCTCTCCGCCTCGGCCTTTGCGGCATTCTCTAACGCAGCATACGTCCTGCTCTTCAGACACACATTTCTGAATATTCCGTCCTCTTTTTGAATCACGTTGAGTGGCGTGTCGAACTCAGCGACCTGGACGCGACTTCAGCACTAGAAACATGCCAGACAATCGGGACGCTAGACCTACCTCGCCCTTGTCCAAGACAATCAATCGATCGTAATCAACCACCATCCTCAACCTGTGTGTGACTACACAAAAAACCGCCCCATCGACATCAACACCTTACGCATTGCGATACACATAGCAGAATACATGCACCCGTCAACAGCAGTGAATCTCCAAATTCCTCCCTGATCGTCACCTGAATCTTGGCGTCTGTCTCGAAATAAATACTACTCATCACCTCGTCAGGTGCGATGATCGAACTTCATCTGAGTAACGCACGGACCATTGCAATCAGTTGTCTAGAGTTGCGCTGTGGTTGGTATGCGCTTTCAGTGAGCATTTGAACACAGTAAAGGACCTCCAGGCACTCAGCGTCCTCATTCACCTGAGATAAAACATAAGTACTAACACCCCAGACATCCCAAAAAGGCACTTATGGTAAACATCCAGGTTACTCCGCAACGTCCCAGAAAACAGGGTCGCATCTTGCGGGATAAATGTCTGCATATCCCGGTCAACCTTGAGCTGCTTCATCCATAGTCCCGTAAACGCACAACTTCAGATCGTGAGTATCAATCTTTGCAATGTCAATCCCATCGAGTGGGATCCTTCCCTGGATCGAATCCACAAATTTCAAAATACTCATGACCAACATTGACTTGCCACTGCCCATCCTTCCAAAAAGCCCGATTCGCTACCATGAACGGAGATCGAATGAGACATTCCTCAACACTGCTGGAAGTTCTGAAGCTATGTGCTAGGACCAGTGCTCAACGGCCAGTATGCCTGTGGACGGCTCGACTCGATAATGGTAGGTGGATCTTAAGGGAGATCAGGATATTTGATAACACGCATGACCAAACTGATCAGAAATATGTTGATCAAAGAGAACAACTAGAGCATGAGTGACACGTACTTCAGATTAGGTTCGAGAGCAGTCCAGAACATACTAGCGAGCGGTACCAGCCATGACATATCCCGACACGGAAAGATTTTGAGGACGCCACGAGTCTCTTCACAGATTAGACTAGAGATACGTTTCACAAAACAACGTCGTAATCAACACCACCAGACCAACTCGCGTATTAAAATTAAACTGGAGCCACCAGTTTGTCATCCAGTAGTACTACACCTACTATGAATTCACTCGTCAATTCCACGCAGAGTCCATGACAGTCAGATTATACTGACCTTTGTTGTCACGTCGGTCTTACAGAGTAAATCGTCCATAAATCTATGTGAGAACGCATGAATGGTCACATTACCCTCTAGCAGCTCGCTGAACCCAAGTGATCAAGAGTTAGACTCCACATGTCACAGGTCATGGCCTATGCTCGAGTACCCAACAGCCAGTAAATGATACAAATACCCTATGATGATAGCAGGGACCAAGGACCATAGAAACACCACGCAAGAGAGCAAAAAGAGTTGCAATGCATTCTATCGTAACGAGAGTGTAGGATATCCTTGTTGATATGTGCAGACAAGGGGTAGAGGATTTTGTACTTGATGAGGAGACTCACCAAGAGAAGTGGTATGGGTCAAGGAAGTGTGATAGTGAGAGATGAAGCTGAGGTCTTCAACTATGAAGTGACTTGGAGGAAGAGAACCGAAAGATGTTCTATAGTACTGGGAGAAAGGCCCAGTCCTTTATACTACACAACTTGTTTGTGTATGTATGGTCTCTTTACTGTATATGTAAAGGATATTAAAAGATGAAATGCTTCTTATCAGAAGGATAAGCGGAATTGCGTAATCCGCAGTAAGTATCAGTCAGCTATCAAGATAGCAAATATAGATCCTTATCTATGATGTTATACCTCGTAATATGAATAGTGTAATAGATAAGATCATGTGATATGATCACATGACTGGTCTAGAATCTGGTATCAGGAATAGAAGTTCCGAATATGAAATACCTAGATTCTCAACACTCCTCCTCACTAGAATATTCGAGTGAATTATAAGCAACTATAAGATTTTAGAAGAAGGGAAGATCTTCCTCATTCGAACTTGATCTTCTCCAAATTCTTGGTGAAGATATCCACTCATTGTTCATCTGTAGGGATGTAGTAGATTTCCACTTCTTGGAATTCTACTGCTTCATGAATATAATGTTCATCTTTTCGAACATGTTTCGTACGTCCTTCTTGAGCAGGATTTGAAGCTAAGAAGATTGCTCCTTGATTATCTGTGCAAACCGGTAATGGTCCTAGACCAAAACCTAGTTCTTCATACAGATTTCATATCCATTGCAATTGGACAGCGGTCTGTGTGAGAGAGCAATATTCGGCTTCTGTAGAGGAAAGTCGAACTCTCTTCTGTTGTCTGCTGAGCCAAGAAACGATGCCATTTGCGAAGAAGATGGCATAACCTGTAGTTGATCTAGAGGTCTCGATATCTCCAGCCCAGTCACTGTCACAATAGGTGAGAACCCATTGTTCTTGCCATGTGGAGAATACTGAATGCAGAGATCTTTCATAACTGAAAGATATTGAACGATGTGTAATGCCTTCTGCAAGTGTTCTTCTGAAGGATTGGCAGAAAATTGTGACATTTTGATGACGGAATATGAGATATCGGGTCTTGTGCCAAGCATAATGTAGAGCAATGATCCAATGACCGATTGATACTGCTGATGAAGAGTTGGTGTGGAAGATGATGATTCTTGGAGTGGTTGTGGATTATAACCAGCAGGAAGTGGTATGGATTTGCCTTTGCAATTTTGAAGGTTAAAACACTTCAAAACTTTCTCTGCATAAGAACATTGATCCAGAGTGATAGTCTTCTTCTTTCTATCTCTGGTAATCCGCATTCCTAGATATTCCTTTGCTTCTCCAAGATCTCGTGATTCCCATTTCTTCATGAAATCTTGTTTATGTTGGAGGATTTGTGTTTTGTTAGAACCAGTGATTAGAGCATCATCAACATATGTAAGAAAAATGATGATGTATGTTGCCTCTATCTTGACATAAGTTCCTGGATCTGCTTTACAATGGATAAAACCCATTTCCAGGAGTGACTGATGGAGCTGCTTGTTCCATTGAAGAGCAGCCTGCTTGAGTCCATAAATGGACTTGTGAAGTCGACAAACCTTAGACTCCTGTCCCTGAACAATGTAGCCTTCTGGTTGCTCCATATAGATTTCTTCATCTAGTTCGCCAAACAAGAAAGCAGTCTTGACATCCAAAGCTTCAAGTTCCCAATCGTATTGAGCTGCTAAGGATAAAATGATGCGAACAGTTTCAAATCTTGCAACCGGTGAAAAGGTTTCTTTATAGTCTAACCCAAAGACTTGAGTAAATCCTTTGGCTACAAAGTGTGCTTTGGCACGTCCATCAGATTTTCTCACAAAAACCCATCTTTCCTTGATAGGTTTTCGACCTCTTGGAAGTTCAACTAAATCCCAGACTTTTCTTTCTTTAAGGGAACAATATTCATTGTCACATGCATTTCTCCAAATCTCTTGCTGGTCTTCTGGTAACTTCTTTATATCCTTATACTGTTTTGGTACAACATCGGAAGTTGCCATAGCAAGAAGATTCTTGAACCATTTGTTTGAATACATTTGACCCAGATCATCTTCCTCATTTGTTGGAATAATATCTTCTTCTTGGATTGACTCCTCCTGAATAGGTGGCATTCCTCTAAGTTCTCTTTCGATTTGTACAGGTGGTCTCTCTCCATATGCATTATCTGGTAGCATTCGTTGTACAGGAATTCGAGAGGAATGGTGTTCAACTATGGGTGGTCTGAAACGTGATCGTTCATCCCATGTGGGTTGATACTGATGAGGTTGTCAATGAAATTCAGGAAGTGATTCATCTGTATGTTGTCGTGGAGGTAGCCATGCTCTAGTATGATCAACTGTAGGTCTAGCCATTTCAGGTGAGGAGGGAGGTAAAAGAAGTTCTGGCAAAGTATCCCCAGGTGGAAGTTGATATCTCTTATGTTGGTGTCTGTCACCAAGAGATGATCGATGACCTGTGTCTGGTTCTGTCCTTTTCACTCCAGGATGTGGAGGTGAATATGAGGGTGGACGAGTATTCGGTTCAGAAGGTGACAGATAGTCAAGAAAGAGTGGTGACGGTGTGCGCTGTATGGGTTGAGATGGTTCCCAAGTAGTCATTCCTGATCCTTGTCCATAATCAGGTGGGATTTGTTGATTGGGATCTGATCTTCCAGGAATTGGTATTGGAACATATGTATATATGTCCAGGTGATCCAATTCTATGATCTCGTTGTGGAGGGTCCGGAACCTCATTAGATTGAGATCTAGGGAAAAGGTCTTGGTCTAGTGAGGAATCTGTGGTACGAGGAAAAGGTTTGTCCATTTCCTTCCTGAAACAATAAGGAAAAACTTGTTCATCAAATACGGCATTATCCAAGGCGTATACTCGGTGTCTTGGAATAGACCAGAAGCAGTAAGCTTTGCTATTTGGTTCATATCCAATGAATACCATCTCTTCAGCATTTGGAGAGAGTTTGTCTTGGCGAATTTCTGGTTGTAACCAAACATACGCTCGAGTGCCAAAGATCCTGAAGTAAGAAACATCAGGTTTCTTGTCTAAGAAAACTTCTGTAGGAGTCTTCCAAAGTAAATGTCGAACAGGTTGTCTGTTATAGATGTGTAGACTTGTTTCTACAGCATCCTGCCAAAAAACCCTAGGTAGGCATGCATGTTGCATCATGGCTTTTGCTTTATCAAGTATAGTTCGATTGAACCTCTCTGCACAACCATTTTGTTGGGGAGTATGAGGAGCAGATGTCTGATGTTGAATTCCTCTGGTTGAGAAGAACATCTGCAGGGTAGAACCCATAAATTCCCCACCGCGGTCAGAACGTACAGAGGAAAGAACTGTGGCAGTTTGTGTCTCAGCCCAAGAGACCATAGCTTGGAAAGAAACGCCAACAGCATCTTTAGTGCGAATACAAGCCAGCAAAGCATAACCAGAGAAATCATCCACAAAAGTGAGGATGTAATGAGCACAAGTGCGAGATTCAACAGGCATAGGACCCATCAAATCAGTATGCACCAGAGCCAAGGGTCGAGTGGCACATTTGGAAGAATCGGGTCGAGGTAAGTTGGTCATCTTCCCTTGAATACAGCCTTTACAGGGTGTGTCAGAGGAAGGTATAACCAGAGGTGGAATGCCAGAGGTATTCTTGATAGCTTTGCGTAAAGCATTCTTGGAAGTATGACCAAGACGTTGATGCCATAAGTGATAAAGATCTTCCTTAGTAAGGGCATTGACCAAGTGAACTTCAGTAATCTGACGTGACTGAAAGAAGTGCAGTCGGTTTCATGGCATTAAGGCAGATGCCTGTAAGACCAAAGTACCCTTGTTGTTCCAGATCTTCGAGAATTGCTCTGTGATCTCACAGTGGTAGCCATGGGTAGTCATTTGAATGACAGAAAGTAATCTGTGAGCTGCTTGGGGCAAGTACCAAACTCCATGTAAGGTTATAGGAGGAAACTTTTTATTCCCATTCATCTGTTGGATGATAACCATGCCAGGTCCAGTCATAGAAACTGTTTGTCCATTGGTGACCTTTGCATGTACTTTGGCTTTATGAAGATGCACAAAGTCTTCCTTAAAAGGAGTGATGTGGTCTGTATAACCACTGTCAATCATCCAATGATCTTTGTTGAACTGTTGATGACTGAAAGGTAGATCTCCATGATTCTTGCAGTCTTCACACACTGGGTAAGCCTCAATGACATAGTCATTCTCATCATCAATGTAAGGAAAAACATCATTATCCAAAGGGAGTGCAGATGATAATCTAGCACTTCTTGGTTGAGCCAGAGGCAAAACACAAGTGGTCTCCTTTGGTATAATTGTTTCGATGTTGTCTATGTTTCCAAAGTGATGAGTAGAGGAGATTATTCCACCAAGAGAAATCGTCTTGCTATGTTTCTGTTTCTTCTTCGGCTGTCCCTTTGGTCTTTGAAATGCTTCTACAGTAGGGACTGTTTCTCTAGAAGCGGGTTTGAAAGGGTTGTGCCATATCCATTCCAGTATCCATTGCAAAATCTTCTTCAGCTAAATGATTTGCAAAGCGTTTGCAGGGATCAAAGTCTTCATATTCTTTGTTGTGAACTTTCATGAAGTTCATCAATTCTTCACCATCTTCTTCATCAATTTCTTGAATGAATGCTGTTGTCTCGGAATCATTCTCCACAACATTCATAAAGCCATCCATTTCCAAAGCATTACTGTGTTTCTTCTGCCATCTCTGTTGATATTCATCTCGCTTCCATTGCTTTTTGGTCTCCTTTCCTTTTCCTTTAAAGAGGAAGGTGTCCCTCCTTGTTGTTGATTCGTTTGAGAAGAAGTGGTCTTAGAAGAACCTTGTTGAGGTCTGTTCTGTCTCTTCTTCTGTTGACCTTGCCAGTTGGTATTCTGGGGTGGTCCACGTCAAATAACATTGGTATGATTTGCACCAGAGGTAGAGCTTTCAGCAAATGGAGTGTCGGATAGTCGTGATGCGAGTGAATTATGTCCTTTATGTGCAGTAGGAAAAGTTCTGCGGAGATTAAGTTCTGATTGAAGCCTCTTGACAACTAAGTCAAGGTTGAATTGAGCAGCTTCTGTAGAAGAAACTAGATTGGAGGCAAAATTGAAGAAGGTGTCTGGGAGTCCACAGAGGGCTATGAAACCTTTCATATCTTCAGAAAGATTCATCCCAGCTTGGGTGAGTTCTTTAAATGTAAGGGTGAGAGAATTGATATCTTCTGTTGCAGAAGATGGACAAATACGAGTGCGAAGAGCTTTATGAAGAAGGAAAAAATGTCCAGGTAAGCCAGTAACTCCGTATGCGGCTTGTAGTGTATCCCAGAGAGCTTTTGCACATGAAGGAAAGTTGTTCTGGTTCGTCCAGTCATAAGTGATGAGATGTTGTAAACCATCTGTGATAGTGGATCCCATAAATCCTAGAATTCTTTTATCCAGGACTTTCCACTTCTTTTGTTCATCATTCTCGACTATAGATTGAACCGCTGGAATAGTTTGAAGGCTAATCCAGGTAAGAGTGCCATCAAGAAACTGCCAAACGTTATTTCCTTCAAGAGCATTGCGCATGCGAATGGACCAAACAGGATAATTCTGTTGTCCAACGAGGAATGGAATGCGAGAAACTATGGTGGAATCAATCTTGAGTTCAGTGGTGGTTGGAAGAGCTGCCATGGTTTAGATCTGTAACCAATCAGTATCAGCAATGAGTGATGTTTCAACAAGATAAGATAAAAAGGAAAAAGTTCTTCGTCCTGTAAATGTATATTCCTGAGATATCTTTCTCTGTCTCCAATCCCTTTGTCTCCTCTCTTTCCTATTAGAACCTGTATGTCTCCATTTCCTTGATCGTCTTTCCTTATTTTTCTCAAAGGGATTAAGTGATGAGTTCGCTTCTGAATATACCATGATGGCATTTCAGGTGTACAGTGGTCTAGACAAGTAATGGGGGTCTCCTCATAATAATGAGGGTTCAGTACCACCGAATCCATTAAAAGTCCTGTCTGTACAACAATCTCTTTTTGGTTGTGAGAAAAATAGGGAAAAATAGGTAAGACGTAAGAAGGAAGCATAGCGTTAAGATGGAGAAAAGTATTTGGTATACTTGTGTACAGTTCTGCCAGTTGAATAGCATAACGAAGGTGATAAGTTCCAGGAAGAGGAAAGGATGGATGAGGTGGTTGCAAGTGAAGATCTAGGCTATTTGCAAAGTCTTTGTTTTTCTTCTCCTTTACTAGCAGCCGCTCTGCAAGGAAGAACCCTAATTCTGTCCTCAAGCGAGTCCAGTATGGCTTGTTTCTCAGCGGCATGTGTTGCTTTCTTTAACAACTTTTGGTGAGCAATAATTCGTTTATGCTCTGGAGATGAAGAAGAAAAAGCCTTGCACCAAAACTTATCCGCTGCTTTATTCCACTGCTGCATAGTCACCAGTCCAAGAAATTGTCTGTCCAGAGAGTCCACTAAGATTGGGGCAAGAGATCAGAAGAGAAGATAGTTATGAGAGTTGGCAGGAAAATGACATTGGCGATATATTTCATATCCAACGAAGTGAGCAGGAGTTTGAGGAGTTTGGTGGTCTTTGGGCGTAGGGAATGCCCAACCAGCTCCTTCATAAGCTTCTGCTATAGTTTCTCCGCAATAGATAAAACTATTAACTTCGTTTTTATAGATGGAATGAGTCTCACATGCAGGAATTGTGAAAGGGATACACATGCGGTTGGATATGAGTGCCAAGTCGTCAGGAAGAGGTGTTGGAGCGGGATCCTGACGATGCATGTTCGCCTGTATGATGTCGTTGTATTTCCGCCATACTCCTTGTTCTACTTGTGAATCCGTCGTTTCTAAGAATTCTTCAAAGAATGTGTCCCTCTGTTGTATAAGAGGACTTGGGTTCTTGAACATTGCCAGCTGCCATTCCACTGGTATGTCTTCCCCATTGTCGTCTATGAGGACGAGGTCCCCATGGCCTTGTTGGTGAATGTTCGCCAGGCTGAAGCTGTCTTTCTCATGGAACTTCACCTGTGGAACTCCGGTTCCGATTTCCCAAATCTGTGCTTCTTGGATGGTCTGATGCGACATCGTATGATGATGGTGGTGTAGGAGGTGGAATATAAAGTGGTAAGGGATGGATAGAATCTTCAGGATCGAGTATTGGTGGGTCAGGTAGAATTCAAGTAACTTCTAAAGGGTTTTGGCTAGTAACCCCTATGGATAAGACTGGTGATGGCTGTATAGCCCTTCTTCGAGATCGACGTGAGGGTGGTCGATAGGAAAGATGAGGTGGTGCTACTCCGTTCCGATGATTCCACTGAGTAGAATTATTCAGATGGATGAGGAATGGTTGTCTTAGTAGCTCTTGAAGAGTAAGGTGAGGAGAATGATATGCTCCATGCCTATAGATGTTGACTTCGGAATGGAAGCAACGATCTCCTGGTCTTAAGAAGTTCTGACAGTTGTCTTGTGGGCAACCTAACTGATAGGGTACTCCAGGAGCAACAAGACGTGTGGAAAGGTTTCCAGCAAGTCTTCTACCTGTATAGTCCAAATACCTGAGCAGATCGTCTGTTGGAAGAAACGCTTGATTCTGAGATGGAGAAAGATCTGACTCTCGAGTTATAGCAGTCACTCGAGGTTGAAGGTCGGCTAAAGGAGGTCTAGGAGGAATATTCTCCTGATCTTCTTCAGGGAATACAAGAGGTGCAGGAAGAGGTTGGAGTGGTGGATGAAGCGGTTGATTACCTAGAGAAAATCCCAAAACACTACTGAGTGGTATTTCTCTATAATGGAGATCAACCAGAATCAGTTTAGTGTCACCACGTAACCTTGTCTCAACAGAGAAGGAAGTGGGGGTCTCAGAATCAACTCTAAATAAAAAATAACCATTTTCGATGACATATAGGAGCACTGTGTGCATCATGAAAAGAGGATATACTGGTTCAACTGCTTCTAGCAAGCGAGCAACCCAGATCAAAATCCAGGCAAGTTTCAAAGAGACCCATCGCCTCTGAGTGTCTAGGGGAACTGGTGGCATCATGGAGAGAACGATATAGTAACCCTAGTCTGACGACTCAGGACTCATAACCTAACGAGAGTGTAGAGTTCTCCCGCTGATATGCGCAGACAAGGGGTAGAGGATTTGAAACTTGATGAGGAGACTCACCAAGAGAAGCAGTATGGGTCAAGGAAGTTGATAGTAAGAGATGAAGCTGAGGTCTTCAACTATCAAGTGACTTGGAGGAAGAGAACTGAAAATTGTTCTATCGTACTGGGAGAAAGGCCCAGTCCTTTATACTACACAACTTGTTTGTGTATGTATGGTCTCTTTACTATATACGTAAAGGATATAAAAAGGTGAAACCCTTCTTATCAGAAGGATAAGCGGAATTGCATAATCTGCAGTAAGTATCAGTCAGCTATCAAGATAGCAATAATAGAACCTTATCTATGATGTCATACCTCGTAATATGAATAGTGTAATAGATAAGATCATGTGATCATATCACATGACTGGTCTAGAATCTGGTATCAGGAATAGAAGTTCCGAATATGAAATACCTAGATTCTCAACACTCCTCACTAGAATATTCGAGTGAATCATAAGCAACTATAAGATTTTAGAAGAAGGGAAGATCTTCCTCGTTCGAACTTGGTCTTCTCCAAATTCTTGGTGAAGATATCTGCTCGCTGTTCATCTGTAGGGACATAGTAGATTTCCACTTCTTGGAATTCTACTGCTTCATGAATATAATGTTCATCCTTTCGAACATGTTTCGTTCATCCTTCTTGGGCAGGATTTGAAGCTAAAAAGATTGCTCCTTGATTATCTGTGCAAACTGGTAATGGTCCTAGACCGAAACCCAGTTCTTCATACAAATTTCATATCCATTGTAATTGGACAGCGGTCTGTGTGAGAGAGCAATATTCTGCTTCAGTGGATGAAAGTCAAACTCTCTTCTGTCGTCTGCTAAACCAAGAAACAATGCCATTTGTGAAGAAGATGGCATAATCTGTAGTTGATCTAGAGGTCTCGATATCTCCTGCCCAGTCACTGTCACAATAGGTAAGAAACCCATTGTTTTTGCCATGTGGAGAATACTGAATGCAGAGATCTTTCATGACTGAAAGATATTGAACAATGTGTAAAGCCTTCTGCAAGTGTTCTTCTGAAGGATTGGCGGAAAATTGTGACATTTTGATGACAGAATATGAGATGTCGGGTCTTGTACCAAGCATAATATAAAGCAATGATCCAATGACTGATTGGTATTGCTGACAAAGAGTTGCTGTGGAAGATGATGATTCTTGGAGTGGTTTTGGATTATAACCAGCAGGAAGTGGTACAGATTTGCCTTTGCAATTTTGAAGATTGAAACGCTTTAAAACTTTCTCTGCATAAGAGCATTGATCCAGAGTGATAGTCTTCTTCTTTCTATCTCTTGTAATCCACATTCCTAAATATTCCTTTGCTTCTCCAAGATCTCGTGATTCCCATTTCTTCATAAAATCTTGTTTATGTCAGAGGATTTGTGTTTTGTTAGAACCAGTAATAAGAGCGTCATCAACATATGTAAGAAAAATGATGATGTACATATGTTGCTTCTATCTTGACATAAGTTCCTGGATCTGCTTTGCAACGGATAAAACCCATTTCCAGGAGTGACTGATGAAGCTGCTTGTTCCATTGAAGAGCAGCCTGCTTGAGTCCATAGATGGACTTGCGAAGTCGACAAACCTTAGACTCCTGTCCTCGAACAATGTAACC
>JBBPKI010001258.1:0-13701 GCA_038089155.1 Nevesoporus exiguus
AGAAAAGAAAAGAAAACAGAGGACAGAAAGGAAAGAGTCCGGAGTTGCCAGAGAAAACCAGACTTGGAACAGAGTTACCTTCAGACCTAATGTCTTGAGGCAAAGAGAAAATATCAAGAACTGCATCAGGAGATGCTCTAAAAAGAGAGTGCAGACAAGGCAATGCAGTCCCAGGTCTGGAAAATGGAGCAGAACAAACGGAGTGGTCTGGAGTAGACCGGATGCCACTGGAGTTGACAGCACTGAAAGCAAAGAAACAGAAAGAAATCAGAGGGGTGCATCATAAGGTGCTCTTAAAGAGATCACAGACAAGGGTGACACAAGTCCCAAGTCTGGAAAACAAGAATGGAAAGGAAAAGAAGAAAAAGAAACAGAAACTCTGGAGTTTCTGGAGTTGAAGCAGAGTTACCTTCGGACTTGATGTCTTCAGGTTTGGAGGGAGCAGAGTGCGAGGCCGAGCAACCAGAGTGGCAGCTATTAAGCATCGCAGTGCTGGAAGTGAGGGAGAAAATGACCTTTTGGACATGTGGTCCTCAGGTGCAGAGGTTAGAGGAAGGAAACAAAGGAGAGAATGAAGAGCTAAATGAAGTAGAATGAAAAGAGAGCTTCAAGAGAAAAGGCTCCAGAGTTGCTGGAGCAAATTGGAGTTAAAACAGAGGTACCTTTGGACTTGTGATTGTCAGGTAGGGAGGAAACAGAGGGTGTTCGTCAACCGGTGATGGTGCTCCTTGAAGAGAAGTCTACCATTGTGACCCAGTGTCAGAGGAAGGGACAAAGTACAGAAGAAAGGGAAAGAAAAGGAAAGAACCAAAGGGGGTCCTTTACTCTAAATGTTCAAAATGGACCGGACATGAGCAGAGTTAGCAGACATGAAAATGGAGTTACTAGTGGACTTTGGGGTCCAAAAGCACAGAAGAATGCAGAGGAAAAGGAACAAATAGAAGGAGTAGAAAACAGAGGAAGGAACCAAAGCAAATTCCTTACCCAGATGTCCAGACTGACCAGATAAGCCAGAGTTGGTGGACAGCGAATGGAGTTACCTTTGGACTTTCGGTCCATAGGTGGAAAAGGCCAGAGGGAAGAAATTCAGAGGAAACAAAGAAGAAACAACAGAAAGAAATAAGGCAAAGGGAAAATAGATCAGAGAGAGGAAGAAAAGGACCTGGAGAGGGTCCAATACCATATCGTCCAGACTTGCTGGAGTTGGCAATGAAGAAAATGGAGTGACCTCTGGACTTGAGGTCTGAAAGGTCGGAGGTAATGGAGTTGAGGGTGGAGGGAAGTCGGATGTTGCAAGGGTGACTTTTCTTACTGAGGATGTCTTGCCTTGCCCAGCAAAGGCTAGAGGTGGCTGACAGGGTAGACTAGGCTGTTGATCTTGCATGTACTCACCAATAGAGTGGCAATGAGGAAGGCGAAGAGTCCAAGGGCCATGGCAATTCCAGAGTGCACTTTGGAGTGGAGATTTCGGAGGCTTGGGGGGTTTGGCATTCCACTTGCCAGGGTTGGACAAAGTGCTGCTTGTGTTCCAATCACTCAACAGAGTCTCATGGCAAGCGAGCTATATCCTAAACCCAACAAAAGGGAAACCCAAAGAGGTGGCTTGAAAGCTGAGGGTGGTCTCACCAGAGGGCATAGGAGGAGAAGTTGGCAACAAGGAAGGGGGGATGGGATGACCTGCCAGGGGGGTGAAGTCAGGTTGGAGTTCAGAGTTCAGAGAGGTGGAATAAGAGGGGGCCATTGAGAGGACAGCGAGAAGTCGGAGGAGTGTCATGAAGACAAGGGTCATGACAAAGGGCCATGAGAGCATGAGGTCGTGATAAAAGGAGTGGAGACCTGCTCAAGTTGCAGCACGAATATACTGTTAAATCATCCCAGACTCTCCAGACTCAAGTCCGATCGGAGGTCCGGAGGTATTGAGAGGTGGTCAACGAAGTTCATCTCAGAGTTGGACCAAAGTTCAGAGTGGAGGTGTCAGAGCAGAGTTGCATGGAAAGGATGTTGGCATAGGACTTATGTGTCATGCCCTTGAACAGGTCTGTGTCCTCATATTTCAGAGGAGCAGAGTTCTGACAGGAGGGGGAGGAGGAGATCGCAACGAGAGTGGAGAGTGGGAATTAAGTCGATATTCATGCTAAGGTTACCCAACAGAGGTACATAGGTTTTATACTAAAAGATAAACAGGGACATCAAGGATGTCAGGGAATGAGTGATATAATATCAAGGGTCCATAAGGGACCAAGAAGGGATGAGGGAAGCGAAGGGAAGTACCACCTCTGCTTCCTCTACGCTTGGAGCTCAGCTCCTCCACTCTGGACCAAGGCTGTGCTTGCCAAGGGACTTGGCTATACTTCGGACCTGGATATCATTTCATACATTCCATTTGCTGAGGGCAGCAGAGGTGACTGGAGTTGGTCGGAGATGGGGCCGGAGGAGGCAGAGATGGATGGGATGTCATGGATATGACAGCTTGAGATCTTCATGGATGACCTAGGAGTTCATTCTTCCACTCTTCCTGATCATATTAGCCACACTCGATGTGTCCTAGAATGTCTTAGAGAGCATGGACCTACACTCAAACTCTCCAAATGTACCTTTGATACCCCAGAAATTGAATACTTGGGCATTATTGTAGGAAATGGACAGGTACAAATGGACCCTGTTAAACTCTCTGCCATCACCAAGTGGCAACCCCCATCCACCGTCAAAGCTGTTCATTCCTTCCTCAGTTTTTGCAACTTCTATCACAAATTCATTCCTAACTTCACCAGCATCACTGCCCCATTAAACCTTCTCATCAAGAACACCCAACCTTGGATCTGGCATGATGCCCAACAAGCTGCTTTCCTTTGTCTTAAAGATATCTTCTCCTCCGCTCCTGTCCTTGTTTTTCCTGATACCACCAAACCATTCTTCCTCATAACAGACACATCTCTTATAGCTGTTGAAGCCATTCTTATGCAGAAGGATGCCAATGGAGACTCTCATCCATGCACCTACTACTCTTGCACTCTGAACGATGCTGAACATAATTATGATATATATGACTGTGAGCTCTTGGCTGTCATTGATGCCTTGGAGGAATGGCAACAGTATCTCTTAGACACTGAGCATCTGGTCACCATCTTCACTGACCACAAAAACCTCTCTTTCATGAAAGCCCCTCAAAAACTCTCGCATCACCAAGCCCACTGGAGTCTCTTTCTCCAGAAGTATCATCTTCTCTGGACTGTCCTCCCCAGCACTGCCATGACTCCTGCAGATGCTCTCTCCTACTGTCATGATGTTGATACATCCTCTGACAACATTCATCCCATCCTATCTGACCCAGAAATCATCTCCACACTAGACCTTGCACTCACCTCCAAGATCACCAGTTCCTCCACTGGTAATCCACTTGTCCTTGAAGCACTGCATGCCATGGAGAAGTCTCTCCCTCTCTTCCCTCATTCCTCCCTTGCTGATTGGCATTATGATGCCCTTCACCTATATTATAAGGGTCGTCTCTTCATTCCCCCAGATGCCCACCATGAACTGGTCTCCTCTCTTCACTCCTCACCCTCTGGGGGATATGAAGGTCTCTTTCACACATATGCTTGACTTTCCAGGGAGTATTGGTGGCCAGGTGTGTGCTCTTTTATCTCTTGCTTCATCACTGGCTGTGCCCTCTGCCAATCCTCCAAACCAAATACCCACCCCACTATTCCACCTCTTTCGCCACTTTCAACCTCTGCTACATGCCCCTTCCAACAGATCTCTATGGATCTTATTACAGATCTCCCTCTCTCTAACACTTTCAACTCTATCCTGGTCATGGTTGACCATGGTCTTATGAAGGGGGTGATCCTCCTCCCTTGCACAAAAAACATCTCTGCTGCCAGAGTAGCTTCACTCTTTTTCCAACACATCTTCCCTAGATTTGGACTTCATAACTCCTATATCTCTGATAGAGGTCCTCAGTTTGCCTCCTTCTTTGCCAAAGAGCTAGCTAGACTCCTCCAGTACAATATTAAGCTCTCCTCTGCATATCACCCATAGATAGATGGCCAAACTGAGAGAGCCAATCAGGAGCTCAAAGTTTATCTTCAGATCTTTTGTTAAGGACGCCCTGGTACCTGGAGTATCTTACTCCCTACTGTGGAATTCTCCCACAACTCCACAGCACATTCATCCACCCACCAATCACCTTACTTCCTCATGATGGGATATGAACCTAGAGCCTATCCTCTGTTAGGAAAGTCCTTCATTCCTTCTGTAGAAAAATGCCTTGCCACCCTTGCTGAAGCATAGAAAGAAGCACTTGCTGTTCATTCCACTGCTCAACATCTCATGAAGGAAAGACTTTTCACCAAGTTCACGCCATGGAAGGTTGGAGATAAGGTTTGGCTTGAGGCTACAAACCTTAAGCTCAGGTACCTATCATGGGAACTTGCCCCTAAAAGAGAAGGACCCTTTGAAATCATTAAGGTACTCTCCCCTGTGGCATATCAGCTGAAACTGCCACCCACATGGCACATTCATAATGTCTTCCATGCTTCCCTCTTATCCTCCTATCAGATGACACTAGAGCATAGCCCAAACTTTATCCCTGCTCCACTGGATCTTATAGATGGCAAAAAAGAATACAAGATTGAGGCCATACTCTCTCATCAGGGCTCTGCTAATTGCTGCCAGTACCTGATCAAGTGGAAAGGATATCCCACCTCGAAGAACACTTGGGAACCTGAGGAAACCTTTGTTACACTCCTGTCCTCCTCAGACAATATAAAAGTTCTCTTTCTTCTTGAGCAACAATACTCACTCCCCATCAGATCCTGGTTGCAGCAGCAGTCTTCTCCACCATATCCCTTGCTGCTATCATCACCATACTTATCATCATCCTTTCCTCACTACCATTATCAATTGCACCACACCACGCTTGAAAGACATGACTTCTATTACATCCCCCACTTCACTCACTGCTTCCTTACTGCCCCATCACCCTAGCTCCTCTGACATTCCCAGATTCCCATCTGCTGCCATACAGACCCCATGGATCTCCATCTCCCCACCCAATCCACATCGAAGGGAGATTCCTGACTGAGCCCTGGAGCAGCTCTACCCTTCATGCCTCCCCCACTTCCAAAGACTTGCCATCTATGCCCACATTCTAGAACACCCACAACTCCTCACCATAACAGAAAGCATTCCTCTTTTCAGATATTCACTTCCCCTCATGGAAGCAATCTCATTCTTTCATCAGACTTGCTCACTTTGATCATTTAGTCATTCACCTAGACTTTTATCTCCTAACTCCACCTTCGCTGCTGCATAGACAGCTATGCTCGACCCACTCTGCCTCCATGCCCTAGATCTCATGGATCATCACCAGTTTGGGCAAATCATCTCCACATTTCCCCCTGGTGCCTTGGGAGATTTTCCACAGACAATCTTGTTCTCCCTTAATGAGACTGATCTGGATGACTATTTAGAGACCAACGTCTTGGATGTCTTGCAGGAATCTCCACCCATCACTTGCCCCACCACCCCAGAAAATCCATTGTCCATTTGTATTTCTGTCCCATCTGTCACTCCTCTACCTAGCCTTGCTCTATCCACCAATGTCTGTGTCCGAGACCTCCCCACTGGTGCTACCATTCTCTCTTCCCCAACAAGAGTCCTTTCCATCCCTTCTGATGTCCAAACCCATCTTGCCACCATGGACCTCTCAGGTCACCAATGCTACACCTGTGGATGATTTGGACATCTGTGCTGGAGCTGCCCACAGTATCAATGTCCCAACTGTTCCCTCTATGCCCCCAGACTTCCAGTCTCCCACTGTCTCACATCCCATTGCTCTGCATGCAATTGCTGGGGACATGTGGCCAAAGCATGCCCAAGCCTCTGTTGTGGCCTTTGTGGAGCTGCTGGACACCTCCTCACAAACTGCCCCTTTACTGTTGAGGACTTTAATGACAAGCAGTTGGTATTCAACAGTGCGGATTCCTTTGGTGCTTAGAAACACAGCAGTGCTGCAAAGCTATGAAGGGGGTACTGTTACAATTTTATCCTTACACCCTGGTTTACTCCTCATTTCCAAATGCATTTCCTTCATGTATCCACATCCACATGCAAGATACTTACATTTCCTAGTCACTTTCTCACTGGATGAGTTCAACTATTCCTTTACTATCTCTGTTCTCACCTAGTCACCTATATTTGGACTCTACCTCCTAATAGCATTCTCTTGCATGCTGTTGTAATCCATATCTAGCCATCAGTAGTTGTTCTTTCACCTTCTCCTTCTTTCTCTCCCTTTCTATGCCTACCCTACTCTTGGTCCATGCACATCTCTTTGGACTATAAGTAGCTAGCTACTTCACTTGTAAACCTCAAGCTAGACCTGCGCAATTCCACCTCCTCTATTCTGGACTTGCTCCTACCTGAACAGTTGCCTCAACTGTTCCACTTAGCCTCTTTGTTCTTTGAGAGATGTTGTGCCTTTTCGTGAGTGCCTTCTCACAAAGAACCCTTGTCATTAGCAGTCCAGAAGGATGTGCTCCATAATACACAGGTGGCTGTCTTGACCAGCTTGACCCTTGCCATATCCCTCAACTCACCACCCCATTCCTCTGTGCCTGTTACCTGGTCAGGGGGCTCTGTGAGTGTGTCTAGATGACACTCATCATCACCCATTGTGTCCATAGGATCTTCCAACAGTCTCAACTCTGCAGTCTTGCCTTCCTGTGGGTCCTCTGGGCTGTATGACTGACATTTGTCATCATTGCCCTCATTCTCAGTCTTCATTGGTTCTGTGAGATCATCATCTGTGCCATTATGTGCTCTCAATACCCCCTCTTTGCATGCAGTAAGCTCAGTGCTCTAGCTGCTCAACCTCCAGTCCTCCTTCTTAAGCAGCATGCTCTGGGGTTTCTCTGGTATGTGGTCTTCTTTGCCATTTTCAACTGACTACCCACCTAGGGCTTCTTGTGTGCATACAATTGTTTCACTGCCACATTCATTGTCAACTCCTAATCCAGCATCCTTTACACCTCCACTCAGACCTCTTTTTGCAATTCAGTTTTGCTCAATGTCTGTATAGCATGCATGGTGGTCATTTCAATTGATGGGAGCCTATTTAGCTCATGCAACCTGTCTGCTGGCTCAGTTGGCTCAGTGGTTGTCACATTCAAGTTTGTAACATCAGTGGTCGCTTTGCTGATCTGCTGACTTGCTATTTCAGATCTCAAGGCTTTTGTTGGCTCATGGTTCGCATCCACAGCCTTAGCCTGACCCTTCTTGCTCTCCAATTTGGTATGTTCAAGTGCTTTGCACTTCAAGCACTCTTCTTGTCGCTTCAGGTAGTAGTTAAGCTTCCCCTTGAGCTTTCCTCTATATTCATTGACTAGAGTGTTTTCTTCTGGGGTTGGTAGATCATTGTGGGAGATTTCACAGTTGCATGACTTGTGTCCATCATAGTAGCCTTCAAGGCACTTTGGCTTGTGCATGTTACAGAGCACATCCTTCTGGACAGTGAACGACAAGAACTCTTTGTGAGGAGGCACTCACGAAGAGGCACAATGTCTCACAATGAGCGAAGAGGCAAGAGGGAACAGTTTAGGCAACTGTTCAGGCAAAGGCAAGTCTAGACTAGAGGAAGTGGAATTGCACAGGTCTAGCTTGGGTTACAAGCGAGGTAGATCTACTACTTTATAGTCCTATAATGCACACATGGACCAGGCTAAAGGGCAGGCATGGAAGACGATGGAAAGTGAAAGAAGGAAGGAACTACTGTGGATGAATAGGTAAGGATCACAACAGCATGCGAGAGAATGCTGTTAGGAGATAGAGTCCATATGTAGTTGATTAAGTAAGAATGGAAATGGTGAAGGAATAGTCATACTCGTCGAGGGAGAAGATAACAAGGAAACGTAAGTACTTAGCATGTGGATGCAGATACATGAAAGGAATGCATTCAGAGACAAGAAGAAGACCAGGATGTAAGGAAAGAATTGTAACAGTACCCCCTTCGTAGCTTTGCAGTGCCACTGCATTCCTAAGTACCAGGGGAATCTGCACCATTGAATACCAGCTGGTCATCATTAAAGTCCTCAGTAGTAAAGGGGCAGTTTGCGAGGGTGTGTCCAACAGCTCCATAAAGGGAGCAACAGAGGCTTGGGCACGCTTTGGCCACGTGTCCCCAGCAATTGCACGCAGAGCAATGGGAGGTGAGGCAGTGGGAGATGGGATGTCAGGGGGCATACTGGGAACAGTTGGGACACCTATACTGTGGACAGCTCCATCACAAATGTCCATGTCTGCCACATGTGTAGCAGCAGTGGCCGGAGAGGTCCATGGCAGCAAGACAGGCTTGGACATCTGGGGGAATTGGGAGGACACAAGTGGAGGAACAGAGTATGGTGACACCAGTGGGGAGGTCTCAGACGCGGACATTGGATGGTAAAGTGAGACCTGGCAGAGGTGCGGCAGTTGGTACAGAGAGACGAACTGGCAGTGGGTTCTCTGGAGTGGTAGGATGAGTAATGGGTGGGGATTCCTGGGCAGCATGCAGTACATCGGTGTCTAAATAGTTGTCAAGATCTGTCTTGTTAAGGGAGAACAAGATCGCCTGTGGGAAATCTCCCAAGGCCCCAGGGGGAAAGGTGGAAATCACCCATCCAAACTGATGGTGATCCATCATATCCAGGGCACGAAGGCAGAGTTGATCAAGCATGGCGGTTTGTGTGGTGGCAAAAGAGGGGTTAGAAGATAGAATTGTGGGAGAATGACTAAAAGATCAAAGCAAACAAGTTTGATGGAAGAATAAAATTGCTTCCATGAGAGGAAGTGATCTAAAGATAGGTATGCTCTCAGCAATGGTGAGTAGCTGCGGGTGGTCTAAGATATGGGTGTAAGTGGCAAGCCTTTGAAAGCGGGGTAGGGCAGTTGGGTAGAGCTGCTCTAGAGCCCAGTCAGGGATCTCCCTGCTGTGTGGATGTGGAGGGGAGATGGAAACCTGTGGAGTTTGCACTGCAGCAGACGGAGATCTAGGGACATCTGGGGAACTAGGGCAGTTGGGTGGTAACGAAGTGGTAAGCGAAGTAGGTGATGTGATGGAAGTCATGACTCAAGCGTGGTGTGGTGCGTTTGATGGTGGTATTGAGACAAGGATAATGATAAGTATGGTGATGATGGCAGCAAGAGATATAGTGGCGAAGATAGTAGTGACAATGAGGATCTGGTGAGGGGTGAGCATTGTCGCTCAGGAGAAGAGGGAGTTCTTATATTGTTTGAGGAGAACAGGAGCATGATGAAGGTTTCGCTCAGGCTCCCAGGTGTTCTCCAAAGTGGGATATCCTTTCCACTTGATCAGGTACTGGCGGCAGTTAGTAGAACCCCGATGAGAGAGTATAGCCTCAATTTCATATTCTTCTTCACCATCCACAAGATCTGGTGGCACTGGGATAAAGTTTGGGCCATGCTCCAGTGTGGTCCGATAGGAGGATAAGAGGGAGGTGTGGAAAACATCATGGATGCACCATGTAGGAGGCAGTTTCAGCTGATATGCCACAGGGGAGAGTACCTTGATTATCTCAAAGGATCGTTCTCTTTTAGGGGCAAGTTTCCGTGATGGGTACCTGAGTTTAAGGTTTGTGGCTTCAAGCCAAACCTTATTCCCAACCTTCCATGGCGTGAATTTGATGGTAAGTCTCTCCTTCATAAGGCGTTGAGCGGTGGAATGAGCAGCCAGTGCTTCCTTCCGTGCTTCTGCGAGGGTGGAGAGGCGTTCTTCTACAGATGGAACAAAGGATTTTCCTAATGGAGGATACACTCTTGGTTCATACCCCATCATGAGGTAGTATGGCGATTGGTGGGTGGATGAGTGTGCTGTGGAGTTGTGGGAGAATTCCGCAGTTGGTAGTAAGGTACTCCAGGTACCAGGGTGTCTTTGGCAAAAGATCCGAAGATACACCTCGAGCTCCTGATTGGCTCTCTCAGTTTGGCCATCAGTCTGTGGGTGGTAAGCCGAGGAGAGTCTTATGTCATACTGGAGGAGTCTGGCTAGCTCTTTGGCAAAGGAGGAAGCAAACTGAGGACCTCTATCAGAGATACATGAATCATGCAGACCGAATCTAGGAAAGATATACTGGAAAAAGAGTGAAGCTACTCCGGCAGTGGAGATGTTTTTAGTGCAAGGGAGGAGGATTACCCCCTTCGTAAGGCCATGGTCGACCTCAACCAGGATAGAGTTGAATGCATTTGAAAGCAGGAGATCAGTGATGAGATCCAGAGATATCTGTTGGAAGGGGCGCACTGCAGAGGTGGGAAGTGGCAAAAGAGGTGGGACAGAGGGATGGGTGTTCGGCTTGGAGGCTTGGCAGATAGCACAGCGGGAAATAAAGCAAGAAATAAATGAACACATGCCAGGCCACCAATAATCCCTGGAGAGGCGAGCATAAGTGTGAAAGAGACCCTCATGGCCGCCAGAGGGCGAGGAGTGAAGGGAAGAGACAAGCTCATGTCATGCGTCAGGGGGAATGAAGAGACGTCCCTTGTAATAAAGGTGGGTAGCATCGTAATGCCAGTCAGCAAGGGAAGAATGAGGGAAGAGGGGGAGGGACTTCTCCATGGTGTGGAGTGCTTCAAGGACAAGCAGATCCTTGGCAGAGGAACTGGCAATTTTGGAGGTAAGTGCGAGATCAAGCATGGAGATGATTGCGGGGTCGGAGAGGATGGGATGGATGTTGTCAGAGGATGTATCAACATCATGACAACGGGATAACACATCAGCAGGAGTTATGGTAGTTCCAGGTACATAGAATGGTCCAGAGGAGATGATACTCCTGAAGGAAGAGGCTCCATCGAGCTTGCCGTCATGAAAGTTTTTGTGGAGCTTTCATAAATGAGAGGTTTTTATGGTCTGTGAAGATAGTGATGGCATGCTCAGTGCCTAAGAGGTATTGTTGCCATTCCTCTAGAGCGTCGATAACAGCTAATAGTTCCCTATCATAGATATCGTAGTTGCATTCTGCGTCATTTAGGGTGCAAGAATAATAGGTGCACAGATGTGAATCTCCATTAATGTCCTTCTGCATCAGGATAGCGCCAACAGCAATGAGGGAAGCATCGGTCATGAGGAAGAACGGTTTAGAGGTATCAGGTAGAACAAGGACAGGAGCGGAGGAAAAGATGTCCTTGAATTGGAGGAATGCAGCTTGCTGGGCATCTTGCCAAATCCAAGGTTGGGTGTTTTTAGTGAGGAGGTTAAGAGGGGCAGCAATATCGGTGAAGTTAGGGATAAACTTTTGGTAGAAATTACAAAAACCAAGGAAAGAGCGAACCGCTTTGACAGTGGATGAGGGTTGCCATTTGGCAATGGCAGAGAGTTTGACAGGGTCCATGCATACTTGCCCATTTCCTACAATGATCCCTAAGTACTCAATTTCTGGAGCATCGAAGGTGCACTTAGAGAGTTTGAGCATTAGCCCATGCTCTTGAAGACATGCTAGAACACAATGAGTGCGATTAATATGGTCAGAAAGGGTAGAGGAATGAATCCCGAGATCATCCATGAAGATCTCAAGTCATCCTTCAGGGGTGATGTCTCAGAAGACCCAGTTCATAAAAGCTTGAAAGGTGGGCAGTAAGTTACATTGTCCAAAGAACATAACAGTAGGTTCATAAAGACCAAGAGGAGTGATGAATGCAGCTTTCCACTGGTCTTCTTCATGAATGTGAATGTTGTTATATCCCCAGCGGATGTCAAACTTAGAAAAGTATTTTGAGTTCTTCATCCAATCAATGAGGTCGGAGACGAGGGGGAGTGGGTAGGCATTCTTGACAGTATGTTCATTCAAGTACCTGTAATCCTGACAAGGGCAAAGTGATCCATCTTTCTTTGGGACAAAGAAGAGAGGTGATGCTTGAGGTGACTTGGATTCGACAATTCGCCCTGTGTGGAGGTGTTCTTCAACAAAAGCTCTACAGGCTTCCATTTCGGCAGGGTTCAGGGCATAAGCTTTGGCTCGCTTAGGAATGAAGGAGTCTTTAAGCTCGATGACATGGTCATAAGGGCAATAAGGGGAAAGGACATCATGGTTCTTTTTCTTCAAAGACATCAGAGAAGTCATTGTATGATTCAGGGAGGGTAACTTCTTTCTTGACATCTTTTTGAGCAATCTCTGTGGCAATGGTGGTCTTACATATGGTTTCGGCAGTTAGCCAAGCATTTCTTTCTACTAGTCCTAACTCAATATTTCGATTATCATCCAGCCCTAGCCATCAGAGGAGATATCATTCAGAGGTGTCGTCATTCATGGGGAGAGGTTCTGCAGGGAATAAAAGAGTTCTGTTCTTCTAGTCAATGGTAGGGTTGCGGTCAGCAAGCCAGTTCATTCCTAGAATGATTTTGGGTCTTCCAAGACCGATAATCATGAAGCAGAGGGTTTCTGTTCATTCTGGGAAAGTAATGGTGGCATTGGAGAAGAAGCAGATTGTTCCAGCCTGGGTGGAGGTTCCATCCACATTTAATGCTTGGATAGATTCGGAGAGAGAGTGGAAGGGGAGACCGAGTCTCTTGGCTAGTCTATGGTCAATGAAAGTTCTGGTGGCTCCACAGTCAATAAGCATGGTGGTGTCGACGGTTTTTGTCCCATGAGAGAGTTTGATTTGGATGCAAATTGATTTCTCAGACTCAGATGATAGAGTTACATGGGCGATATTATGGAGAGGTAGCATCAACTCATCTCTTCTTCTCAAAAATCCTCAGTTACTTCCGTGATAGAGGTGATGGATTCCTGCACAGGTTTGAAGCTCTGCTTCAGTTCCTGGAGGATCTGCTGAGTAGTCTTCCCTCTAGCAGTGAGGGAGTTGATGTACTGCGTTAAGTTGTTATTGGGCAGTGTTTGCACAGCATGAATTCTATTGGGGTTGCGAAGGGGGGCAAGGCAGGGCAGAGGTTGACTGATTGGGATGGTTCCTAGTGGAACAGCCACTCTGCTTGCAAATGAAGCACAGCTTGTTATCCAAGCATCGCTTTCGTTCGTCAGGGGACAGATTCAAGGTATCGATGTCCATAGCATTGGAATCTCTGGTAGGGGTGCGAGGGGTGAAAGATCTTTGAGGGAAGGTACGAGCAGGGATGGTCCTGGTGGTAGTGGTGACTCTGGGAGCCATTCAAATCCGATTGGCTTCGAACTGCTCAACCTTAGAGTACCAGTCCAAGATCTTCTTTGGCATAGTTTCTAGTCCAGCCATTCTAGAGTGATGATACTGATGAAGGCCTTGTTCAAACAGGCCGAGGAGAGTGAGGTCATTGGTGAGGGCAGCAGTGGTGGATAGGATGCAAAATTCAGATACATATTTGTGCAAGTCAGAGACAGCATTTTGTTGCAAAGCAACAAGCTTCTTCATGGCATCTGCAGAGGAATCTACAAGCTTGAAGGTGACCTGGAAGGCAGCCTTGAAATCCTTGTACGTTCCAAAGGAAGGGGGAGACTTGTTCATAGCCTCCTGGCGGATAACAGTAGCCCATGCAAGGGCAGAGTCCTTCTTCATGTATGAAAGTGCAAAAGCAATCTGTCAATCATCGAAGATATAGATTTCCTTGTTGATCAGAAGATAAGTGTCTACAGAAAGAATCCAGGACTCAGCGGAGGCGGAATCTCCATCATAGTCAGCTGGGACACTGATCTTGATTTCAGTAGGCTTGGAAGACATGTC
>JBBPKI010001259.1:0-13700 GCA_038089155.1 Nevesoporus exiguus
GCCCTTTCTCCTTTGGGGTCCTCTTTCGTCTATTCTCCTTCTTTCTTTCCTTCTTCATTCATAGCTCATACTCATAGAGGTTGATTTGGTTCTGTTGCATGCTTTCAGCAGTTTACTTTGTGTCCTCCTCCAAGGAATTTGCATTCTGTGCATTCCTTTTTTGGTTTTGGACAATTTCGTGCAACATGTCCATCTCCTGCACAATTGTAGCATTTGAAGTTCCATTTTCTCAGAGCTCCAATGTCCATTGGTTGTCCTCGGCCCCCATAAGTCCGAGCTTGTCCTTCTTGGTGATTTGAGGGAGAATTGTAGTTACTTCAAGAGAATTCTTTTCCCCAGAGTTTAAAGGATTCCATGCTAGCTTCTTTTCTTAGGAGGATGTCGACATAGTCTTGGATGCAATCTTTCCTTTGGTTGGAATGGAAAATTTGTTGCATAATATCCACATCTACTGCTCCTTCCAGCATTTGCACTCTGTTTGGGTCATCTTGGTTGGGTTTTCCTTTTGTCTCATAGTACAAACCCAGCCACCTTGTGAGGAACTGTTGGATTTGTTCTCCTTCATATTGTCGGCAATGTTCTAGTCATGCCCTTGCTTCATTGATGGTGTTTACAGATTTGAACCTTTGGTCCATTGTGTCCCAAAGGGTGTCTGTGGTTGGCCAAACTGCTTCATAGTCCATGTATCGAGTGAGCAGTTGTCTAGCCCATTGTTCTGCCCCATTTCTGTCTTTTTCTCCATCTTTAGGTCTGACCCTTGATAGGATTGTGATGGTCTTTTCTTCATTATTCGTGAAGGTTTCCTTGTTCACTTTTAGGTAGAGGTTCATTCTTAACTTCCAACTATCATAGTGCTCTCTGGATCTGTCATATTGTCCCAGTTCTGGTACACTTTCTACCTTTTTATTTACTTTTACCTCTACGTTTCTTCTTTCCTGAGTTCCACCAGCTCTCTGTAATGTGAGTAGTTGCTCTCTTAGGGTGTTGATTTGCTCAACGAGTTGAGCGATGTGTTCTTCAGTTGCCATCGTGAGATCTGGTGCAGGCGGAGATAGGGAGATCTGGTCTGGGGATGAGGGAAGGTCTCCTAAGGGATTGCCTGAGGAATTGTTGGTCTTGTAGTCAACGAGGGGCTTGGGATCTCTGTACTGGTCCCTCAATGTTTTGTTCTTCTTGTGGAACCTCTACTGGTTCCAGTGTGAGAGATGGGGTGCATTGAAGGTTTATTAATCCTTGTTGGACTTCTTCGAAAATGTTGGTTGCTCCTAAAATTTGAGGTCTTTGGTCAGTGTAGAGCTGGACTTGGAGGACTCTGGCTCAGAAGGCTAATGCCTGATCCTCAGGTATTCTGTGAATATGTAAGAGCTCTGGATCAAAGGGCTTGTTCTCCCTGATTTGATCTAGGAGGTAGGGAAGGGAGTCGATATCTTCAAAGATGTTTACAAAAGGGACTGGAGTAGGGGTTCGATATCCTTGAGAAGGTGCTCTGTAGTTGACCCAACCATCTCTGCTTTCTTCAGAGGGGAGGTCTGGAGTTTGGGAGTTCTCTTCCCTTTGAGAACTCAGGATCTCAGTAATCCTTTGTGTCAGCAGTGGGGTCTCGTCTTCATACCAATAGAAGTAGCCAAATTTGTCTAACCACCCGTCGTTTGGGTTGTATTCAAATGTGTCTTCTTTTTGTCCCAAAACGTAATTGTTGTTGAGGACTGTTTCCTCAGAGGAGAGGCGAACCTCGATTTCCTTGGACTGCGAGGCATGGGAGGGGAACATCCAAAATTCTTAAAGAAGTGTGGACCTTTGTCAACACCAGCTTCTACTCTATCAGGTCAAAATCCTTCCCGACTAGAGCCTTCAAAAATGTATGTAATCTTGTGATGCCAGGCACAAGACTGCTCTTGTGACACCAACTAGAGGTATAGACTATTCTTAGAACAAATGTGCCACACAAGGACATGAGCCGAGGCTCCTTCAAAGTAGAACGTGCGGAGGTGGTGTTTAAACCAATTAAGAGCTCTTGAGCTCACCCCTTGACAGTGCCCTAATGCACAACTGACCTTCACCAGTGTATAGCCGGGGTATACATAAAAGATAAAAGGAGCACAAGTGTGTGTGAAGTGTGAAGTGCTAAAGTAGTTCCCTTTGCCCCTAGGGTCTGGGGTTGTTGCGAATGATGGTGAGAGGTATGAGAGTAGTGTGAGTGAAGAGTGACAGTCAAGTCCTAATGTTGGCAACCTAGACCTATTAAGGCTTCAGTCACACGACTAGACTTGCTATAGAGCTCAAGAGGAAGATCTGGGGAAATCAACCAGGACTTGACTGAAGTCCAGTCGTTGATGACATTTGGTTCTTATACTACTTACATGGTTTAGGGCAGGTGTGGGAATACTGACTAATGTACTACATCATCAGTGATGTCATGATCTAGACCAATGGTAATTAAAGAAGCAAGTTATAGATAAGGGTCTAGAATGAGCAGGAATGAAAGAAGCAAGTGTGATTAAAGTGAAAGGGCTTGACCTAGACTTGGTCATGTGAGCTATCCCATGATCACGTGCAAATGATCATGTGACTTGATAAGATAAGATAAGATGAAATCGTAACACTTAGTACCATTTGAATGATTTTATTGTGTTTGACTTCATTGTCCATTTTGATAAAGATCATTATGTCATTAATATAAACAATGACTATGTTGTTTATAACAGCAAAGATCTCATTCATCATCTGCTGAAAGGTGGCCAGGGCATTGCATTGTCTGAAGAACATTACTAAGGGTTCATATGCTCTGAAGTGGGAAGCGAATGCTGCTTTCCATTTGTCACCCTTTTTTATTCTTATGTTATTGTAGCCCCATCTCAGATCTAACTTTGTGAATAGCTTTGATCCTTGGAGCTTATCTACCAGCTGGCTTATGAGTGGAAGAGGGTAGTTATTCTTAATTGTTCACTTGTTCAGGTACTGGTAATCTTATACCAGTCTCTTCTTCCCATCTTTCTTTGGTATGAAGAATACTGGGAATGTCTGGGGTGAGCATGATGGTCTGATGTACCATTTTTTGGTTTAATCTTCAATAAAGGCTTTTAGCTCTTCTGACCCATCCTTGCTCATTGGGAGTATTGTAGCCTTTTTTAGAATAAAACCAGGCTTTAGCTTAATTGCATGATCCCAGGGTTTTCTTAAGGGAAGTCTTTCTAATTTCTTCTTGCTGAACACATCTAGGAAATGATGATACTCTCTTGAAACCATTTCTTCTAGAGTTGATTCCTTAGGTTTTGAAATTTCTAATTTCTTGATGAACTTATACACTGTCAAGGCATGCTTTAGTTTGAAATCTTCCTCTTTTGCTAATTGTGTTCCTCAATTTGATAGCATGTAACATGATCAAGGACATCTAGAGAGTTTCTGTTAAATGTCTGGACTCTCTGGACTCAAGTTCAATTGGAGTTTTGGAGGTGCTGAGGGGAGGTAGACAAAGTTCGTCTTGGAGGTGGACCAAAGTCCAGAGCGGAGGTGTTGGAGTGGAGTTGCATAGGAAGGACATCAGCACAGGACTTATGTGTCGCACCCTTGAACAGGTCCATGTCCTCATATTTCGGAGGAGTGGAGGTCTGACAGGAGGGGGAGGAGATCACAACAAGGATCAGGAGAGGGGACTTTAGTTAATATTTGTGCTAAGGGATACACAACAGAGGTACAGAGGGTTTTATACTAGAGGGTAAATAGGAACATCAAGGATGTCAGGGAATGAGTGAGATAATATCAAGGGTCCATAAGGGACCAAGAAGGGATGAGGGAAGTGAAGAGGTATACAAATGAAATGTATGGAATGATAACCAGGTCTGAGGATAGCTGAGTCCCTGTGCAAGCACAGCCTTGGTCCAGAGCAGAGGAGTGGAGCTCCGAGCATGGAGGAAGCAGAGGTGGACTGAGGGCAGTGGAGGTGGCTGGAGGTAGTTGGAGATGAGGCAGGAGGAGGTGGAGATGGATAGAATGTCATGGATATGACAGTGCCTCCCCTTTAAGGCTGAGCCCTTGAGGCCTGGAGTAAGTAGGGATTCAGTGCAGAGCCAATCCAGGGAAGCGGTCAAGCTTCTTTGGAGAGGGTGCACCAATGGAGGTGATGATGGAGGTGCTTACTGGGCCAAGTCTGAGAAAGAATGCCATGCAGAGTTTGGGGGTGTCTGGACCAGCTAGGAAACTTGAAGTCTGGCTGCTGATAATATGCTAGCTCCAAAAAGGAGGCTCCAAGCCTTAGCACAAGAGGGGTCAAGGCATGCCTTTGGCATGACTCCTGATGGAGGATGAATGTGGGTGGTGCACAAGGTGAATTCGGAGAGTGCGGAGGGTGCACAAGCAGAGTGGAATGGATGCCAGAGATGGCAGAGCATGTGGAGTGGCAGCAGAGGACATGTTGGGGTGGCTGGATACTGGAAAAGAAAGTGGAGAGAAAGCAACAAAATCTGAAACAGAGACAGGAAGACTGAAAATTGAATGGAAACAGAGACAGAGAAATGGAGGGGAAACAGATACAGGGAAGAAAGAAGACAGAGAACCCTGGAAGGGGGTCAGAGGTGCCTAGAGAGGGCCAGAGAGTGGAGGGCACCAGATGGTGCCAGAATGGACAAAGGATAAAGGTCCAAGGAAAGAACCAGAGTTGTATGGAGTTCATACCAGAGTTTGGAGGAAAGGTAACAGAGTGAAATGGAAAAGGAACGGAGATGTAAGTACAAAGACAGACATGGAAATAGAGATTAGAAAAGTCGGAGGGCCCTAGGAAGGGGTCAAAGATACCTGAAATGGGCCAGAGAGTTGGAGGTGTAAGGCAGGAACCAAATGGTCCTGGAAACAGAGAAGATAAGAGTACATAATGTACCCAAAAGGCTGTAAAACCGGAGTAAAGCCAGAGTTAATGGAGAAAATTGGAACAAGTCCAGAATGGACAGGCAGAAGGCAAAGTGCAGAAATAGAATGAGGTAAACTGGAGAAAATTCTGGAGTTACTCCGGAGTTAAGCCAGAGTAAATGGAGGAAAATGGAGGAAAATGGAGGGGCACATGAATGCACCAAAGGAAACAGAAAGCAGAGGGAGTGAACAGAGTGAACAGAGGGAATGAAAGAACAAGGGCAGGTGGAGGGAGACCAGAAACAAATATAGAGGGACGAAGATGAAACACCGAAAAACAGGAGTTAACCGGAGTTAATCTGGAGGTGAATGAAGCAGAATGAAGACAAGAGAATAGTGCTCAACTACTTGGAGGGTGGAAGAAAGTGCCAGAGTTGGTGAAAGTCCAGAAGAAAAACAAGGGACCTAAAAGAGGTCAAAAGCAGTGGAATCATAATGTAAAATGAAGGTGTCCAGAGTTGAACTGGAGGTATCAGAGGTGAATGCCAATGGGTACACTAGGTACTGGAGTGCTCAAAGACAGAACTGAAAAGGACTGAAAAGCAATGAGAAGAGCAATTAGTCCAATACTGAATGGAGAGGCAAATGGAAACAGAGAGACAGAGGAATTGAATGAATACAACTCTGGAGGATGCCAGAGTGCACATGGAGGTGTACCACAAGGGTACTGGATAGTCTGGAAGATGGAGGAGAAAACCTATAGGTGTTGGCAATCCAACACACTGGCATCCGACAATGCCAGTAAGCTAAGACTTAGCCAAGGCTTAGCATCTGTTAAGGTACTTAGATAGTTTATTTAATATTATGATACTCTACAGGAGTCTAGACATAGAGTCAAGACTAGTGACATCACAGGTATGCCTCATGGCATGATGTCATAGCTAGGTACGATACCAGCCCTAAGGTGGCCCATGCACCTTTACCTACCCTTAAGTACTTAGTTAGCCCTATATAAGGCCAATAGATGCAACCACAAGGACTTCAAGTGAAGTCTCTTGTTGGATTCCCCCTAATCCTCTTGACTAAGTCTAAGGCCTTCTAAAGCCTTCTCTTAAGCATTGCTCCATGCTCCTTAAGATGTCTCTAGTGACCCCTCAAGGGTAGTCATGGACTCCGTCCCTCTGACTTTACAATTCCTCTGACCTTAGGGTTATGGGTTGTAACAATAGGCCCTAGAAGGTGGGCTGGAGGATATAGATAGAGAACTCCATCAAGGAGCCCAAGGAAGGGTAATGAAGTGAGGGTTGGGCAGAGGTGTACCTTGAGGGTACTGGAGTTGAGTACAGAGTTGAGGCAAGGGGGTTCAGAGTGGTAACTCCAGAGTGGTGGAGATTTCGGAGGTTTGGACAGAGGTCATGGGGTGTGTGATAGGTGCACCAGAGTTGATGGATGGAGGTGATAGGGTGAGGTGGTGGTGGGTGGTGCCTCCCCTTTAAGGCCAAGCCCTCAAGGCCCTAGAGGAACCTAAGAACACTGACCACAGAGTCCATAAGTGGAAATGAAAAAATTAAAGAGAAGAACATATTAGAAGGGCAAAAAGACAAGGAGGTTTCAAATGCAAAGATTATTGGAGTTAATTAGGGTAAGCAGAGGTGATCAGAGTACAGGGGTAACAGAAATGAGGAAAAGAAATAGGAGGAATAACAGAAACAGAGAAAATAACAGGAGATAAGGGGCAGAAACAAACAGATGGGACAGAATAGTCCTAAAGGAGAAATAATGTTGGAGTTGGCAGGAAGGCCAGAAGATGATCTTGGTTGGTTCTAAGTGCAGGGAGAGATGTCCAGAACAGAGCCAGTTGGAGGTCTGCAGGACAAGACCACAAAGGCTGAAAACCTAGAAGAAAGACAACAAAGACAACAGTGACAAACTAAAAAATATGCCATGGATGGCAGAGAGCTAAATGGAATGAATCATTGGTCAGTCCTTAGTGTAGGGAGAATTCCAGATGAAGCCAGTTGGAGGTCTGCAGACAATGACTGCAGAAGGCCCAAGGCCTTGGGCAAATCCCAGAGGTACAACTCCCAGGATTAGATTTCCAGATGGAGTCCTGGAGTGCAGGGGTTTGGCATTCTATCTGTAAGAGTATGTTAGATGAAGTTGCGGCTTCTTAAACCCAATGATCAATGGATTATTTAGTGGGTGAGCACGTGATGTCCTATACTAAACAAACGTCAGAGAACCCAAAGAGGTTTGGCATGAAGGCCACAGAGGTGGATTGCCAAAAGGAGGAGAAAGGGAAGAAATGGTCTGGAGTGGACTGGAGTTCGTTGGAGTTGTCAGGAGTTGACAAAAGTGAAGGCCTGAAAGGCCAACAGAGGAGAAAGGAGAAGAGCAAAAAGGAAAACAGAGAGGCCCAGAATGGACCAGATGCCACCAGAGTGGACAGCACAGAAGGGTCAGAAATAGAAAATAAATACAGAGGAGAAGTAGAAACAAGAAAACAGAACAGAGTGGAAGTGGAGTGGTCTGGAGTGGACCCAGAGGGGAAGTTGTGAGGTCATAAGTGGACAGAGAAAGGAGTGGATGCATCTGGGAGTGCTCCAGAATGGAATGCAGACAAGGGTGATGCAAGTCCCAGGTCCAGAGAACAGAAGAGAAGAGAAACAAAAAGGCAAAGGAGAAAGGGGTCTGGAGTTGCCAGAGCAAACCAGACTTTGAACGGAGTTACCTTTGGACCTAATGTCTTCAGGAACAGAGAAGGCAAAGAGAAAAGATGAAGGATTGTGTCAGGAAATGCTCTAGAAGAGAGCACAGACAAGGGTGATGTAGTCCCAGGTCTAGAAGATAGAACAGAAGAAGACAAAAGGAATCAGAGTGGTCTGGAACAGATCAGATGCTGCAGGAGTGGACAGCACCAAAGGGCAAGAAACAGGAAAGGAAAATAGAAGGGGTGCATCATGAGGTGCTCTTGAAGAGAGCACAGACAAGGGTGATGCAAGTCTCAAGTCTGGGAAACAGAAATAGAAAAAAAATAAAGAAAATGAAATGGAAACTCTGAAGTTGCCAGAGTTGAAGTGGAGTTACCTTCAGACTTGATGTCTTCAGATTTGGAGAGAGCAGAGTGCAAGACCAGAGTGACTGGAGTGGCAGCTATTAAGCAATGCAGCACTGGAGGTGAGGGATAAAATGACCTTTGGACATGTGGCCCTCAGGTGCAGAGATCAGAGGAAAAAAACAGAGAAAGAAAATGAGGGAGCAGAAGCAACAGAATGAAGAGGAAGCTTCAAGCAGAAGAGCTCTGGAGTTGCTGGAGCAAACCAGAGTTAGGTTGGAGTTATGTTCCTTTAGATTCAGGGTCATCAAGTAAAGAAGAAATGGAGGGCATTTGTCAACCAGCGATGGTGCTCCTTGAAGAGGAGTGTACCATCATGACCCAGTGTCAGAACAAAAGGATGGAACATAGAAAGAGAGAAGAGAAAAGAGAAAGGCCCAAAGGGGAACCTTTCCCTTGATGTTTGGACTGACTGAACACAACTGGAGTTAGCAGCCAAGAAAAACAGAGTTGCTAGTGGACTTGGGGTCCAAAAGCACAGAAGAAGCAGAAAAAAGGAAAAGAACAAATAGAAGGAGTAGAAACAGAGGAAGGAAAGGGAAGAAACTGAAGGGGATTCCTTACCCAAATGTCTGGACTGACTGGATAAACCAGAGTCGGCAGACAGTGAAAGGAGTTACCTTTGGACTTTTGGTCCTTAGGTAGGAGGGTCAGAGAAAGGAAAGAAGAGGAAATATATGAAGGAATGACAGAAAGAAATAGAGCAGAGGGAAAATAGAACATAGAGAGGAAGAAAAGGACCTAGAGAGGGTCTAATACCATGATGTTCAGACTTGCTGGAGTTGGCAGTGGAGAAAACAGAGTGACCTCTGGACTTGAGGTCTGAAAGGTCAGAGGAAACAGAGTTGAGGGTGGAGGGATGTTGGACCTTGTGGGGGTGACTTTTCTTACCAGAGGTGTCGAGTGGAGCTCCAAGCATGGAGGAAGCAGAGGTGGACTGAGGGCAGCGGAGGTGGCCAGAGATGGCTGGAGATGAGGCTGGAGGAGGTGGAGATGGATAGGATGTCATGAATATGACAGTTTCACTTCTCCTTTGGTCCAGTCAATGGTTGGGTTATATTTTTCCAACCAGGTATACCCCAAGATCATTGCATTCTTGCAAAGATTGGTTATGTCAGCTATTACTCTTTCCTGATGTTCTTTGTATTCTAGGATCATTTCAGCTTGATGCATTACTCCTCCTGCTGAATTCTTTGTTCCATCAACATTGAACACCAGTATTCCCTTTATCAGTTTTTGCAGAGGGAGTTTCTGCTCTTGTGCCCATTGATAGTCTATGAAGATGCCATTTGCACTACTATCAAATAGGGCTTTACACTTGTGTGCTTATGCTTCATGGTGGAATGCATGATTTGAATGTCCATGAGAATTTCATATCACACTTTGAGATTTCTTACTAGGATCTAGTCTGGGAATTCTGTTTCCTGTGGATAAATATTTTTTCCTTTTTATTTGATTGAATTAAGCCTGCATTCCTGTGCAGCAAGCCCAGTCTTGGTAGAACTGTCTGTATCATACTTGTGTACATTATATAAGGTATCACTGTCTGAGTCTGAGCTTTCATGTATTAACAACAAAAGAAAAGAGAACCAATTCTTTGTAGGATCTGAAGGTGTCATCACAGATTGCCTATGAGGTCCCAATCTCCTCACAGGCTGTATTCTTTTTCCAACTTTTTCATTTCTGTATCATATAAGTCAAAGAAGTAGGCTTTCACCTCATCAAATATTATCCCCTTTATAGCAGACTCTCCAGGAGTTACTTTCTCTTTTCCTATGATAGATTGTCCAACAGTTCCTTCTGTTGTCCTTTCATCTCCTTTTCCCATAGCACACACTTGAGGGCATCTTGGCATTGTTGTGCCTTCTTTTTGACAAGAGATTTTATGCTGTCCTCTAAGGAATTTGCATTCTGAACATTTCTTCTTGGGGGTTCTACAATCCCTTGCTAAATGACCTTCTTTTCTGCAATTGAAGCAGCCATTCTTATCCATTGCTCTAATTTCCATGGGTTCTCCTCATCTGGTATATACATCCTTGCCTGTCCTTCCTTGTATTGGTTGGAGGGTCCTGCCCTCTGACTGCTTTCCTTTCCTTTTAATTTGAAGGATTCAAAAGCACAGCCTATTTCTTTTACTTTTTCAATGTAGTCCTGTATACAGGACTTTCTTTGATTGTTAACAAAGATTTGTTGGATGATGTCTTCATCTACTGCCCTCTTGAACAGTCATACTGTGTAGGGGTTGTTTTTAGATAAATCTCCTTTTTCAAAGTAATACCTGAGCGACCTAGTAGTGAACTCTTGGGTTTCTGCATTTTCTATTTGTTTGCACCATTCAAGCTTTCTTTGTGCTTTGTCTGGTGCATTTACTGACATGAACTATTGTTCAAGTAGTTTTCCCATTGTTTCTGGAGAGGGCCAGTTGTCATTGTTGATGTAATATTTTAGTTGCTATTGTGTCCATTGATGGACTCTGTTTTTGTCTTCTTGCCCTTCTTTTGGGTCTATTCTGGAAATGGTGGTGATTGTAATGCTTTTATTATCAATAAAGGTTTCTTTATTTATTTTTATGAATACTCCTATACTCATTGCCCAGACATCATACTTTGACTTTGTTCCATCATACTGTCCTAATGTTACAGCAAGCCTAAGGCAGCACCAAACTAGGACTAGACCAAAGAGCAGGATGGATGACGAGAGGTGCAAGGCAGGAGGAACACTAGGAGAGACTGGCACTACTGATTGGGCAGACTAAGCTTGGGTACTCTACAGGAGTGGTCCCTACTTATATACTACTGGGGATGTGTGCAGACCACCTAAGGGGAGGCTGATAGAAGCTATGCATAGGTAGGCACAAAGATGGCATCAAATGATGAAGGCTATGAAGGGGAGATAAGGAGTGATGGCAACCAGGTGGTAATGAAGATGGGAAGATAGGCACAGGGGCAAGGCACAGTCCAAAAGAGGGTTAGAGCAGGATCCAAAGATAAGGACTTAGCTAGGAGGTTGGCAAAAAGGGTGGCAAAGGAGTGGAGAAAAGGGGATTTTCATAACATCCTAGGTCTGAAATCATGTCCACCTTTTTGGCTACTTTTACTTCTATGTTTCATTGTTTGAAATGGGTTCTATGTCCTGCTCTTTCAAGATGTGCTACTTGTGCTTGCAGCTGTCCCACCAGGGCAAGAAGCTCTGCAACTTGCTCTTGGGTGGCCATCTCAACTCCTGGTTTTGATGGTGATAGGGAGTTCTCATGGGGGGAGGACAGCTGGTTGTCTAAGGGGTGCTTGTAGGAGTCTTCAGTCTTGTAGTCTATGAGGTGATTGTCCCTGTATCTGTCAAACAACATAGTGTTCTTCTTGTTAAACTAGTTTGAATTCCAGTTTTGATATTGGAGTGTGTGCTAGACAAACTAATGCATTTAGTCTGTCTTCTAATTCTTGAAGAAGTTGTGATATTTCTGGGTTTTCTTCAATTGGTGGCAGTGGTTTGTATAGCTGTACTGCCAAGACTTCTCTTCTGAATCTCTGGGCTTGCTTTTAGGTGATGTGGTATGCAAAAAGCACATCTGGACCAAAATCTAAATTTTGTCCAATTCAATCTAGAAGATAAGAGTGGAGGTGATGCAGTTTGAAGAGATTTCTCTCAATTTGTACTCTTGGTGGGGGAATAGGGGTCCTTGGTCTAATAGAGTAGTGGTGATACTGCCCTTATTCATCTAGGTACCCATTATTTGGGTCTAGGGATTCTTATCAATGGACTTTGTAGTTAGGTCCTAATGTTTCCTCTAAGGGAAGTTGTACTTCAATCTTTTTGAACTTAGTGGGGTCTCTGGGGAACATCCAGGAGTGTAGGAGATAAAGAAGTGTGGACTGTTGTCAACACCAATTTCTACTTGATTGGGACAATAGCCTTCTCAACTTGAGGCTTTGAAAGTGATACTTGTAATCTAGCAAGGACAGGCACAAGACCACTCTTTTGTCCAAGACTAGATTTAGCTACTTGCTTAAAGAAATATGCCTCATGTGAATGCAGACATGGAGTCCAAAAGAAGATGAAAAGTATGGAGGCAGTTGTTAAACCAATTAAGTCCATATGAAGGCACCCCTTGACAATTGGCCTAAAGCTTGATTGACCTTCACCTGCTTACAGCAGGGGTATATGTAAAAGGGAATGTGTGCAAGTGTGCATGTGAAGGGTGGTGATAGGTAGGTCCCTTTGCTGCTAGAGTCTGGGGTTGTTGTAAATGACAGTGGGGTAAGATGAGAGTTGTAGTGAGGAAAGCAAGTAGTCAAGTCCTAATCTTGGCAACCTTACACCACTTAAGGCTTTGGTCACCACAAAGGCTTGCTATAGAGTCAAGAGGAAGTGTAAGGGAAATCAACTAGGACTTGACTGAAGTCCAGCCATTGATGACATTCAACTTATATACTACTATACAGGTTTAGGGCAGGTGTGAGAAGTATTACTAAGGTATGATGTCAGTGTGGAGCTAAGATAAGAGAAATGAAAAGAAGTGTAGATAAGAGTCTAGAGTAAACAGTAATTAAGAGAGCATGTCAAGGACCTAGACTGGTCATGTGAGTTATCTCACAATCACATGTGGTGGATCATGTGACTTGATCAGATAAGATAAGGAGGTTAAGAGTGACCATGTGTAACAATGACCACCTATGACATCAGGGGCTAGGCCCTTATTTATGATGTCACAAGTCTAGCCTCTTTTGTGTAGCTTCTAGAGTATTGTAATGTTAAATAAATGTAATAGACAAGCCCAGGGACTTCAAGTGAAGTCTCCTGTAGATTCTTCCCATAATCTCTTGATTGAGCCCAAGCCCTTCTAAAGGCATCCTCTTAAGACTTCTCTTGTCTGCTCCTTAAGATGCCCCTAGTGACCTCTCAAGGGTAGTCATGAATACTGTCCCTCTGACTTTACAAACTTATGACCTTTGGATTATGGGTTGTTACAAGTTTCATCTGGATTTCTCCCCACATTAAGGACTGACCAATGAATACCCCATTTAGCTTCCTGCCACCTCTGGCACTTTATAGTTCATCATTGTTGCCTTCCTTGCTTTCATTCATTTAGGTCTTGGACCTTTGTAGTCTTATCCTGTGGACCTCTGACCAGCTTCATCTGGATATATCTTCCTGCACTTAGGACTGACCAAGATCACCCTTGGCCTCCTGCCAACCCTGGCATTTTCTTCTCCCTTCTGTTCCTCTCTGTTATTTTTGTCACCAACTGTTTATCTCTGCTTTTCTTCTCTGTTCTTCTGTTCTTTCTTTTCTACTTACAACACTATTACTCCAGCCTACTCCAATTTAACTCCATTTTCCTCCACTTCAACTCCACTTTTCTCCATTATGACCTCTAATATTTTCCTTTTTCTCCATTTTATTCAGAAAAGAAAAAGAAAACTCTTTTATCTATCTTTCTACCTTTCTTTTCACCCTCCTGTTCTCTCTTCTCCCTTTGTTTCTTTTACTCCAATAAACTCTGACTTTCTCCATGTCTCTTTCCTTTCACCCTTCTGATATTTCTCCTCTGTTTTCATTATTCTTCTCCACCTATGTACTCTGTGGTCAGCATCCTCAGGCTCCTCTCAGACCTCAAAGGCTTGCTGTTATGAAAATCCCCTTTTCTTCACCTCTTCCTTACCTTTGCCGCTTCTTTGCCAACCTCTTAGCTAAGTCCTTATCTTCGGACTCCGCTCTAACCTTCCTTTGGACTGTGCCTTGCCCC
>JBBPKI010001260.1:0-13699 GCA_038089155.1 Nevesoporus exiguus
TTCGAAGTTGTCCTAGTACATCTACTGACGACGGGTTTTGCAGTCGTGTCAAGCCGTTCAAGTGTAAGATCACACCGCGATCGAAGAAAGCGGAGGAGCTTCTCCATTCCTGATGCGAACCAAAGACGACAAATGAATCTCGGTGGGAGGTTGAGTACGACGGCGGTCCCGATGCCTCCAGCTACGCAGGAAAACTGAGGGTCGGCGAGAGATTTGATCACGATGGTCCTTTGTTGTCTTGGTGACTACAGAGATGTATTCAGCGTACGGGCGCGATAGGTTCGAATAAAAATCATACTATGTGTTCCACCACGAGCTTGTGCAGTGTATCCACACACACACACACTCTCTCTCTCTCTCTCGCCATTTCTATCCGCCGTGTTGCATCTTTGCAGAACCAACGTCTAGGGAATCACTCGGCCAGGTATCGCACTTTGAAAGCCACTCAAGCAACTGACATAGGTCGAGGAGGCTTGGGGAAACGTACGAATTGGAATAACGTCAACTAGAGAACGTCCACCATGCGAGATTCTCAGAACGACTGCTCTGCATATATTGGTACGGAGCACGCCTCCGAAAATCGAGCATGTCTCCAATGAGAGGTAATCTAGAAGGCCCAGGCAGCAAAGGCGAACGACGAGATATGGGGCCCCATGATGGATTCTGTATGTCGGAACTGGCGTGATGCAGTGCGGTGACCGTCAAATATACTTTATATCCTGAAGCTAAACGCCAAAGGATGGTGTCAGCACGGTGGCAATATTTGTGTCGAGCACTGACACGCGACTATCATTTAGCTAGCCTGAGACAGCTGGTGCTGGCAGTTTGCATATACTGCCGCTATCTTGAACGGAGTTCCTCAAAGTCAAACCGCCAACGGTGTCGCGAGTCCGAGAATGGCAGAGTTACGGCACGGCGCCGGCCGGTGATCGCTACGACGCCGTGAATTTGCAGAGTCACATCGTCCGTCCGAGATTCGCCATCCACTGCTCTGCCACTCTTTTACCACAGTCCATGCCGAGAGGAAACAAGAACAGTGCTCGTGGGGGGAGTCGTGGTCGTGGTCGCGGTCGCGGTCGGGGAGGACCCAGCCGTGGCGTCCCCAACCCCGCTACGGGTGCCACCAATCGCGCTCTTCGCCATCCCTATCCCTATGCGAACGCAGAGATCGACGTGGTGGTGCAGCAGTTGGCAGAGCCGTCCACCTACACCATACCAGGTGCGCCGTCTACTCATGACTCCCTTTGGCGGGACGATCCCTTATCGTTGATGTGCACTCCACAGGCGCGGGAGCGAGCAGGTTTGGGAATGTGAATAGAGGGAACGGGCCTTGGAGGGGTGGGACGCCAAGGTCGAGATCTGGAGCTGGGACCCCTTTGAGGGGGACGGAGAGTCCCCGGCGAGGCGCGTCGACGCCGAGGGGGCGGGGTAGAGGCAGGGGTCGGGGAAGAGGGTGGGGTCCGGATGGCGGCCCAGGGGGATCATTCAGCGCCCCACGTCGCCCCAATCTTGGTGTCTGCGGTAGGCCAAAGGCCATGATTGGGAAAGGGGCCCCACTCTCGGACCTGCTCAATTCCGAGCGCCCGCTCTTACGCCCTGTCAAGTTCGTGCGGGCGACGCTGACCCCGTTCTTGTTCCAGAACTCGGAGGATGTGTTGAGTCCTGCAGCCGAAGTCGTCGGTGAGTGGCTTTCTTGTCGTTGATATGCGTGATAGATCCCGCGATGGCTAATCGAGCGCGTCTCCGTTGTCAGATACGACAGAAACCTCTCACGTCCCGACTGCTGACCGCGTAGCTCAATTGTTCCAAGGACCAGGGGCAGAGAGCACGTCTGGCTCAGACTCGGAATCAGAAGACCAGGCTCAAGATGTGCTCGAAGAGATCGACTTTTTGGACTTGCCGCGTGTTCGCGCAGAGGTCGATGCCATCGCGCAAAGGACCGCGACGGCAACGATGGACAAAGATACTGACAAGGACGAAGAGATCGAAGAAGTGGATTTCTACGATTTAGCTGCGATACGTGCCGAAGTCGATGCTGCAAAACCACGGTCCCCTTCTCAAGACTCGGATGATATCATCCAGGAAACATTCACTGGTGTGTATAATCGAAGCAAAGACGCGCCACGAATGTCGAGCACCGTGGATGTCGTCGACGGCGATCATCCGTCCGGTGGACGACCGACGCCACCATCACCACCATCATCTACACCTGACGATTTACTTCATCTCAAACCATCTATCAAGATTTCAAACCTATCTAAACACGAATCTTTTACGCGCGATCAAGATACGACTATAGTCGGGGAAGAATACATACTAAACGTGCCCATAGAAGAACCATCGCTCTCAACGACACCAGAGACAGATCCTGTAACTGTACCCACTAACGATGCCCCCCTCCATCCTGATGTACATTCTCATGGCGACGTCCTCCATTCACTCTTCGTCATCGACACCAAACCCACGCATCCATCTATTGGCAATTCCGTCAGAGATGCCATCCTCGTCGACCGGGCGGGGCACGGCGAAACGCTCGGAGACCAAGACGAAGAACTCATCGTCTATGTCGCCCCTCATCCACGCTCACGCTGCGCCTCCGAGTCGCCCATCCCTGCCATCCCACGTGTCAAGCTGCCCCCGGGGCGGTCTGTCGGCATAGAGCTCGTGGGGCTAAGAAGCCCAGTGCGCGAAGACGACAATGGTCCGACGACATCGGATCGAGAGGGTGCGGATGTGAAGCTCGAAATGGAGGCTGGGGCTGAAGAGGACCACCAACTCTCACTCGCCTCGCTCACCATCGGACCCATCACTTCTGCTGCTACTTCCGCTACTGCGCCTACTCAGACACCGCCCTCGAGTGCGGTGATAAGAACGCACAAGAAAGAGGCAAAGCTTCAGCGGCAGCGGCAAAAGAAACAAGGCCGGTCGGGATTCGGAGCGTACGAGGCGATGATGTCGGAGGCGAGATTAAGGGAGGAAGACGCGAGGGAGAGGCGGCGTCCCAAGTGGGAGACGAGACGAAGGGGTGATTCGGACTTGGATTGGGGTACAGAGGGTGACGATGAAGATCAGCAGAAAGTGCAAGAGGAGGTCAGTGATGAGGTGGACAATGAGGTGGACGCGGTGTCGGATGCTCTCGGTGGGATGGAGATTGACCCAGATCTGGAGATAGACATGGACGCGATGCAGGGATTCTTGAAGAGCATGAGTGCGGAGGGGTCCCGGTTCGTGACCATGGACGATATCGAGGACGAGGCAAAGTTGCAGCGGGAAGACGAGGAGGGTCTAGGTGGACCTGATGGGAGCTCTGATGAGGAAGAAGCAGACGAGGACGAAGACGAAGACGAGGAAGAGGAAGAGGAAGAGGTGTTTGACGTTGAAGAGCAGATCCTCATCGCCGAGTCCGAGGATGATGAAGAGCTCTCCGATGATTTTGATGACGACCTCAGTCCTGGATCGGGCTTTCAGGCCCGCCTACGCAAGCTCCGTGAACAGAGTCGTGGTCGACATTCAAGAGTTGTCCAAGAGATATCTGATAACGAAGAGGAAGAGGACGTATCCAAGATCTTACCTTGGACGCGCAGTACAGACGATGAAGAGTTTATCGCGCACATCAACGTGAGTCACGGTTCGACCGTCATAACACTCGTCAGTCTCACGCCGGGATGGCATGCTTAGGACCTCCTCGAAGAGAACAGTCAGATTCTCACCGGTCGCGACCGCAAACAAAAGAAGGCAGTCTTTCGTAATTTACACCAGGGTTATGTGGACGAGTGGGACGTGGAAGCGTTCTTGGACGATCCTGAGTTCACGACGCCCGTCAACAAGAAGAGTACGTCTTGGTTTATCCACATGTATCGCGTACGCACGTCCATCTCACCACGCATACTGCACAGAATGGAAGAAAGGCCAAGGCAAACAAGCGACGACGGGGTACTTTGACGCCGAGTTGGAGGCGCAATGGACCAAGGACCGTGCCAAGAAGGCAGCGCGCAAACGGGAACGCGAGACCGCGCGGCTCCTCGCGGCGCTCGACCCGCTCAGCGCAGCCAACAGGAATGGAGGCGGCAAGGGAAAGGGTAAAGGTAAAGGAGGCGCGTCGCGCAAGGCGATGCGGGCGGCCGCGCGGCTCGATCAGAGTGCTGCGCTCGCCATCGCTCCGCATGCGATCGTGGACGCGGTGTCGCTCGAAGCGCAGATACGACGATTTGCTAAGAACGCGGACGAGAGCGAGAGCGAGAACGAGCGCGGCGTGAGGAGCATGACGCTCCCGCCGATGGACAAGAGGATGCGGAAGATGGTGCACGAGATGGCGGCTGCGTTTGGGATACGGAGCGTGAGCAAGGGTCATGGGGCGGCGAGGTATACGACATTGATCAGGACGACGAGGACGGGGGTGGGCGTAAAGGAGGACAGGGTGTGGGCGTTGGTGAAGCGGTATGGTGGCAAGGGCGAGGGCGGGCGCCGGCAGGGTGGCAAGGGGGGGCGGGTGCCGAAGCATCGGGAGGGGGACGAAGTGGGCAAGGAGGCACCCAAGATCGGGGAGAGCAATATTGGGTTCAGGATGTTGGCCTCGATGGGGTGGGCAGAGGGGCAGATGATCGGGAGCACGACGTCGGTGGGCATCGAGGCGCCGTTGACGGCCATTATCAAGAACTCGAAACTGGGCTTGGGCGCGACGCGGTGAACGTACGCCCTGCTTGGTCGAGACCGCGAGTAACACTAGATTGTGGTGCTAAGTATATGTCTACATGGAAAGCAAACGACGTCCTCTGGCTGGTGTGAATTGCCTACACGACGACTGATGCTGCTCTTGCCGCTTTACGCATAGTAACGACACTGCTAATCGACGTCCATCTCCGAAGGCCCCTCCTGCTGTGGTCGCTGCTGTTGCTGTTGCTGCTTCGCACCCGGATCTGGCGTCTGCGTCCTACTGTGCGGGGTCTGCGTTCCGGGGCCATTGGGCGTGTCCACCTTGACCGGCTTGGGCCTGGGCTTGGTCAAGATCGGGATGGCGAAATAAATCACCTCCTCCCGCTTCTTGATGATATCCGCCGCCTTGAGTACCGGATCCTCGTTCTTGGGCCGCTCCGCCTGCCTCGCAACCTGATCCTCGAGCCACTTTTGTACCGTCGCACACTTTTCGACGACCGACGTCTTGTCCTTTTCGTCAATGTGCGCATATTTTTCGTCGGGCGACGTCGCTTGGGCGAGGTAATCGTTGAGCGTCGTCCGTAGCTCGCTGATGGCGCGCGGACGTTCTTCGTTTTCGGACCAGCGCGCGACGATAGGGTCGCCGATGACTTTGAGCGTGTCCAAACGGGCGACGTAGGCAGATTTGGTCGCGTCCTCGCCTTCCTCCGAGTAGAGCCAGTCCTCAGCCTCTTGGAGTAGCGTGATCAGCTTGTCTTTTTCAGCCGATTGGACATAGGCGGCGTAACGATCGTCGAGTTTGCCACGGGTATCGTAGACGTATTCTTCGAGGGCGTTTTTGCGGTCCTAGGGGGAAAAGAGTAAGTAAAGGTGTGTATATGCGCAGCGAAACGGGTCAGCGAACCTCGGTGTCTTGGACGAGCTTGTCGGTAGCGTGCATCTGAGCTTCCTGTTCCTTGAGCTTCTCAAGGACGCTCAGATCGAGAGAGGACGCAAAGGAAGTAAAGGGAACCTCGATTTTCTTGACGGATCGTTTCTTCTTTGGTGTCTCTGAGGGCTGTGCACTGCCATCGACGTCCATCGCTGCCTGGTCCTCTCTCTCCTCTACCTCTTCGATGTATGCGGACTCGAAGGACATGACGCCATGCAGGTTCAGCCGTGTCTTGAGCTTGACACAGGAGAGATCGCCGCTTGGATCTGCGGGGACGCTCTTGGCACTGAACCGAGAGACCCAAGGGTTGATACCACCCGGCAAGCCTTGCGGCTCCGCATACGATGCCTCGATGTCGAATGGGCCCTTTCGGTAAAAGGTCAAGACCTTGGTGGAGGGTATGGCGTTGCCACGGGGGAAGACGACGAGCTCGGTGTCTTCGTCTGGGTCTGGTTCTGAACGCTCCCAGGAGACCTTGATCGGGTACTGCGTGATGTCCCTGATATGGAACTCGCGTACCCGGAATGTGGGGCTGAAGAATGCGCAGGCAAAGGTGGCACCGCGGGCGACGGCTTCGTCTTGGTTGAGGGTTGTGGAGAGGATTTTACCACCGAGGGCAGCCTGTATGCGTGCACGGATGGCAGGGACGCGAGTCGTACCACCGATGAGCTCGACGGCGTCGATTTGATCGATAGAAAGACCCGACTCGATGAGGGCTTGTTGAAGCGGAACAGCGATGCGATCGAGGAGGGGGCCGACGAGTTGTTCATAGGTGTCACGAGTGAGCTTTGAAGAGGCATCAATGTCGTTCATGATGGACTCGACATTGAGGGGAGCCTCCGAGTTTGCGGAGAGGACTTTCTTGAGGCGTTCGCAGCCGACGGCGAGACGGAAGGTGGCCTTTGGGCTGGAGAGAACGTCGATCTTGTACTTTTCCTTGAACTCCTTGGCAAAGTGCTGGAGGAGGGCATAGTCGATGTCACGGCCACCGAGGTGTCTGTCATAAGCGGCAGACTTGACGACGAGCTGGCCTTTTGAGAACGCAACGACGGCGACGGACATTGAGGAGTGGCCGACATCGACGAAGAGGATGTGACGCGGATTGTCCGGTTCGGGGAGATCTGTTTTTGTTATGCCCCAGCTGAGCGCAACTGCAGTGGTGTCGTTGACGACGCGCAGGATGTTGAGGCCGGCGATGGCGGCGGCGTCTTGTATAGCGCGGCGTTGTACGTCGGTGTACCAGCCGGGGACGGCGATGACGACGTCGGACACGGCGGACTTGAGCTCGTGTACAGTCGTGTCGCGGAGTTTCCCCAGATACATGGCGACGAGCTGCGTAGCTGAAAAGGTGCGTTTCTCGCCGAGATACGAGACCTGGCAGACGGCCATCAGATCGGGCTGATAAAGAGCACAAGGCGAGATACCTCTGCACCGACGGTTCCGCCGGCGTCGGCGAGCGTGGCATTGAGGAAACGCTTCTCTTGCTGGAGATCGGGGTCGAGGATGGTGCGGCCGACCAGCCGTTTGAGCTGGCCGATGGTGTTTTTGAAGTTGGATGTCTCCTGCGTTTTGGCGGGCTCGCCGATGGCACGCTGCTTGGGACCAAACGCGACGAGCGATCTGGCGGGGATCAGCGGGACGAGCGCGCATAGAGCGATGTACGCACGGAGTAGCGCGATTCGAGACTTCGTTGACAATGATGTCGATGCCGCGATTTCTCGCGACGCCGATCTGGGCGGGGTGATCAGTGGCAGGCCCGACGGCGACGAGGACGACGAGCAGACCTTGCTGTGAAGAGTACCGAGATCGATGCCGACGACGGACATGACTGTGGATGAAAATTGGGTCGACGAGTGGACGGATCGACTTATAACCGCACCGGTGGCTGAGGGTTTTGCTCGTTTCGGAAGACGCCTTCTTGACGGTTCCACCACCTTCCAGAGAGCGTCAACACCGTCGACGACGACGACGACGACGGCGACGGCGACCAGGGTCCAATTACCTGGTCGATTTACGTCCTTCACCATCCATGTCGGCTCGGCAAAACAAAAAACGCAAGGGACGGAACCACGTCAACAACCGCGAACGCACCGTCACCACGTTCACAGAAGACCCCAACACCTCCTTTCTCGTCCCCCTCGCATCAGAGGAACCCCCTGCGAGCCTCTCTACCTCCTTCTCTGCCCCTTCCTTCGCCATGCCCTACCAAAACTACATCGCCCCGCAGCAGCAGCAGCAGCAGCAGTTTTATCAACCCGTGCTCCCTCCAGGCAAAAACGACCTCGAGATCCTCGAAAACCTCAAGACGATCATCAAGGACGGCCAACACGAGTTCTACCGTGCAGTCCCACAGCCAGCCGTCCTCGCCTCCCTCTACATGGGCCACGTCCCCCAGCCGGACCCGCTCCCACAGGAACATTCAGCCCACCGTCTCCCCTCTACCGACAACACCAACGGTCGCGACACTTCTTCTTACTCGCTCAATAATGTACCGTCATGCTGTCTGACTCTCTCCTTACACTTACCTCTCTCTCAGACCGTCGAGCCGCAAACCCCTCTTTCTGGTGCTGACACGTCGCCCGTTAAATTAAGCGCCGAAGATCCTCACGTCCCCGACTCCAGCCCGTCCTCTGCCAAGCCCGAGCCAGAGGATACATCTCGGATCACAGCACAAGGCCCACCAGTCGATGCCAACGTGGACGCTACGGGTGAGTATGGCGTACGACAGCTTGCGGACACTGCCTCGCCTAGCAAGACAACACCCTTTGACACTGCTAAAGGCGACGAACCCTCCCAGCTAGCTGGTGAAAACGTCTGGGAACACCGTGGCCTTGACGATAGAAAGGTCCGCTACGACGACTGCAATGCCAACCCATCCCCCGTCCGGACCACTGCCTACGACAACAGGCCTCCAAACGGTGCACCTACTGATACCCACTTTCCTCCTCCAGACGACCGTCGTTTATATGACAGAGACCGGGACAGAGACCGGGATCACTGGGACCGTGACCGTGACCGTCACGACTCGATCAGAGACTTCAGAGACCGGAACAGAGACAGAGACATCAGAGACAGACGCCCCGAGTTTTTCGGCCGCTCTTACGGACGAAGCCATGCACCACGACCTCCACCAGAACTTCGCCACTACGAGCCCTCGTACGGTGACGATTATGTACCCCCTCGCCGGTATGATCCCGACGACAGGCGTGCAGGTCTCCGTAACGCATCTTTTGACGAGCGATCCAAACCTCCGTTTGACGACAGAAGGCCTCCTCTTGACGACCGTCGTCCACCACCGCCACTCCCTTCTGATGATGACCGTCGTCTGCCCCTGGATGACCGGCCGATAAGACGACTTCCTGGCTCTAACACCAGGACTCTCCCTCCGAGCTCTGAAGACCGTACTCGTCCTGTTGCTGATTCTATGCCACTTGCTCGGGCCGCCGCAGAGGATGATCGAACCACCCGTGCAACCTCGCTTGTGGCTGACGACCGTCCTCGGGCTAATATAACACTGGAAGAGAGGCTTTCACAACCCGCAGCTACACCTTCCTTGCAGGACCGTTTGAGTCAGCCTGTGCCTGGTGTCGTGCCTGGGCGCGCGGAGATTGGTTCAGCGCCCAGCTTGGAAGAACGACTGTCTTCGGGACCCATTCCTCCTCGTGTTTACCCACGGTCTACTTCTGTCGCACGGGATGACCTCCGTGCACCGCTTCCTAAAGATAATCCACGTGACCACGAACGTATCAATGATTTCAGGACTAACAGGGACTTCTCCCGGGAACGCCCCACTGCATCTAGCTATCGACCTGACCCGGACCGCAGTTTCGGAGATAGGGATGACCGCGACCGACGTGACCGCGATGTGACTGACATCGATGCCCCTCCAGCCCGGTACGGCGATACGCTCGGTCGTGTCGGTCCACAGCCCCGCAGGTATTCGCCACCTCCACCCATGTTCGATCGCGACCGCGAACGGAGAGGCTACTATCCGGCGCGGTCGCCCCCACCGTTCCGCAGCGAAAGTGTGTATGACCCTGACGGGGACAGACGGTATGCCACAGATCGGGAACGCGACGCATATGAACAACGACGGCGGGATTGGTACGGGCCTGGCAACGATGACAAACGTGGACCACCCGGATCATGGCGACCACACGATGGACCACCATTCCTGGACAGGGATGGGGAACGATTCGACCGCGAGAGAGAAAGAGAAAGAGACTTCCGCGAGCGGGATCGGGATCTGAGCGGATTAGTACCACCGCCGCCACCTACGAGAGGACAGTGGGAAGATCGCGACCGACGGATGGGGTTCCCTCTCTCACCACCACCCTCGCGCACTGATACGACGGGGGGCGCAGGACCTGGCCGTTCATTGAGCGCCCGACTGACAGATCCGTATCCGCCACTACCTGGAGGCAACGATCAAGTGTACCCACAGAGAGAATTTGACCGTGGGCGGTATGGCGGCCCTCCTTTGGACGATCATGGGCATGCCCGCGGACATGGGCCTCCGCCTCCGTTTTCGCGCATCCGCAACAGGAGCCCTAGTCCGCCACGTCGCGGGCCAGGTCTTGCAGAGGACCTGCGCCCACCCGTGAAACGCGTGCGGGAAGACGGTGCCTACTCTAGTGTGGGTCTCGGTGTCGGAAATAGCTCTGCTTATTCGCCCCCACGACGAGGCGTGGGTGTTCACGTTGGAGGGGGAGGAGAGTACGCGCCCGGGCCACCTCCTTCGTCTGCGGCGACGAGCACGGCGACGACAGGGGCAAATGCTGTGAGCGGGACTGTTCCTGCGCAGTCGACGGGGACGCGTACACCGCCCGTGTCCGCGCCTCCTCCGAGTAGCGGGGTGAGCAGTGGGTTTTATGACCGGGATCAGCGGGACCGAGAGAGGGAACGGGAAAGAGAAAGAGAGCACGAGTATGTGCGCGGCGACTATGGGATAGGTTATGATCGGGACGATCGCGGACGACGTAGTCTGCCAATGTTGGGACCCCGGATTGGAGGCGGGGGAGGGTATGCAAGGAGCGTGGTGGGGGACAGGAGGGACGATCGGAGGTACGTTCCCCCTCCCCCCCCACGCACGGGTTGAGGGAGGCGGGGTTTGAGAAGGGGGGCAATTTAGGAAGGGGATCTGAGCGCTGTGGATGATCATTCGGACGTCCGCTAGCGGACGGGGTGTTCCCATCTGATTTTTGAGTCATTTTTTGTATCTCTGCTGTTTTGATTGCTGTCTTTTTATATACATACGCGATGTGCTTGATTGTCATGAAGACCATCGTGCAGCATATAGATTCAAGTCTATATTTCTGCCAGGCCCACTAACGAAGTCGCCACGGGGTCGCGATTTTCTTGGATACTAGGTATGTACTAACCCGCCGCAACTCCAACGAAGTATCCGGAGAGCGAAGTCAAACCCGCGTGATGCTCTGGAAAGGTTAGGCCGCTGAATGTCGTAGTGTGTATCAGCACATCTCGGAGCTAGTTCTCCAACCTTGCACCACCTCTCGAACTGTCATGCATTTGTAGTCTTAAAAAAACACACATACAAATACTTGGCACTGGCCTGAACGCAGTGAACGTGGAACTGAACTCGAAATACATATGTCACATATCAGCTGCTGTTTACGAAGTGCTTCCCTCATATAGATACCGTGGTGAAGAGAATCGACGATGTAGATGGCGTCGGAGGTCCTTGGCTTCGAGGACACTGGAAGAAGGCGGAGTGATGGGGAAGATGACAGAGTGGGCACGAGCTGGTTCGTCAGTGACAGGTACAAGTGTTGTGAACAAAATTGTCAAGTTCGGCTACTGCGCTAGAGGCTAGAGGGATATGACGGAGAGGTGACGTATAGCGAGAAGCGTCGCGAGCCCAGCTTGAGCTCGAAGTGTTTGGTGATACGTCATTGCTGCGAGTTCCAGATGGCTTTCCGCCATTGGCAAGTGGAAGCCACCCTTATCACGGCCGCAGTAGGGAAGGTGGGTCGAGGGTCTTGGGAAAGGGTAAGCATCCAGGACGCGAGGCGATCCAGAGTGTGTGAATTCATTCGATAAGACACATGTATGGTAGGGTACTTGATGGCGGAGCGGGATCGAACGGCCGTCCATCCCTCTTTCTTTCGACCGTCTGATACCTGGTAGAGGCGAAACTTGACTAGTGAGTGCTGGAGGGAACGAAAGGACGATACTAGCGAGATCACAAGGGACAACAGGGTGGGAGAGCCCGTCTTCCTCCAGTAATAGTCAACGAAGTAAAGTAACCGCGATGAATGGTGAGAGGTAAGACAAGTGAAACAACGATGCTGACGGGGACTCAAGCTCCAAGTGCAAGCGGTACTTCCTCTGACGCCGTCCAGCAAAAGGAAACAAAGCCAATCGTGATCGATTGTCGAGGTGTCCGTTCAGCCATATTCCACCCTGATGGAAAGCATGTCATAAGCAGCGGCTGGGAAGAAAAGATTCGACATTGGCGAGTAGAGGATGGCAGTGAGGTAGGAACGCCAATCGATGTGGGAAATCCTATCGGTGACGTGGCAATGTCATGGGATGGAAAGTGGATCGTGAGTGGGACGTGGACAGGCTTGATAGCGGTGTGGAGTGCAGAAAGTCACGAAAAGGTAACCGAATTCAAGGGACACAGCGCTGCCGTGGTGATGATTCACGTGTCGCCGGACGCGACAAAAATCGCGACCGGATCGCAGGACAGCACTGCCTGTGTCTGGTCACTGTCGACTGGCGAGCGACTGCTCGGCCCATTGCAACATGACTACCACGTGTCCGCTGCGAAATTTTCACCAGATGGCCGTTTCCTCGCTACAACCACGTGGGAATGCGAGTCTGTTCGGGTCTATGACGGTCGGGATGGCCATCTCCTCGTTAATGTTCCAATCAAAGTCAGATCAAGCATAAACAACTCGCTTGCCTGGGCGAGGGATGGAAAGCGATTCTTCGTGATATCTCTCGACGGCTACATCCACTGTCTCGAAGCCACCACCGGGACAACGCTCTCAAAGTGGCTCATTCACAGCTGTGTCAATGCTACATGCATCGCCCTGGCAAGCAATGGCACATTCATCGCAGCTGCCGGTGACAAGACGGTCTCGTTTTGGAATATTAGCACACAAGAGCAAATAGGGTCTGTCATCGAATACGATGGTTCGGTCTGGTCTATGGCTATATCGATAGACTACAACCTTGTGCTCGGTGGAGGAAAGAACGTTTCTCTCTGCCATCTTGGTGATATAGTTCCTTCGTTCTACCTCGCTGAGGTAGGTGCTCTTGATGTGTCCATTGGATTTCTACGTAATCATAACCTGCTATCTCCCGCTTAGGACCCAGCAAAAGTCGCGGAAACCGTGCTAGAGCTACGTACCCAGCTGTCTGAATCTCAACAAGTTCATAAAGAAAAGGATAACCTCATCCAGTCTCTGCGCACACAGGAGGAGACTTCGAGTATGTGGACTGCCGCCGTGATTCGCATTCCACTGGAATTGATAGCTCTTAGGTAGCAGTATCGCGCGTCTGGAAAAATCAAACGAGGAACTTTGCAATATGCTCGCTCGATTACAGCACGTAGCCGACGAGCAAAGGGATACCTTGAACCAAACCATCAAGTCGCTATGCTCGGACCTTCATACACAGGAAACGAGCTCAGGTGGGCTTGTCATCATCCTGGCTGGCGCTTCCCTCACCGGTTTCTATCCCTCATATCCGTCTATGCGCAAATAGAAAGCCTTGAAGAGACCATCGACTTCCTTCGTGCTTATCTGCGTAGACGGGTCGAAAGTGAGGAGAACCTGAACGAGACCATCAGGTCGCTACGTGCAGATCTTCGTGCACAGGAAATTAGCTCAAGTACGCCAATGGGGGCTGTCGCTCATTCGTCTGATAGATGACAATTGCACTGTCAGAACAAACCACACAGGACCTCCAAGTTCAGCTCGCCGAATTCCAACAAAAAGCTGAAATACTAATCTGTGTCAGCCGCGCGCACGAGCAGATGCACGAGTGTGAATCCCTATATGGTCAAGGTCTCATACAGCCCGCCGCGGAGTGTCTTCTAGAGATGGTGAACACCACCAGTGAGGACGTCAGGGCCGACCGGCTGGT